>JAQIWH010002470.1:0-24409 GCA_034695005.1 Cryptops parisi | reverse complement strand
TTACATAAAGTCTGAGGGCCAAATGACATAGCTTTAAAAGCCAGTCGGTGCCCTCGTTAAACCCCAAGTACCTACCTGTAGTTCATTGTTGTAATTTAAATTTGCTTTACGTTATGCAGTTCCATTGTTGTATTAAACATTGTCGAGTGAACATTTATAGTGATTTCAGTACTTTTACCAAAAGTAACATAGTAATAGCCGCATTTAATGGAAATACAGTTGGTAGCAAATATAAAAATCAATATAGAACAATGTAATGAATGGATCGAATGTGATACAAGTTTCCTCCGAAGAGTATAACGCAATATGAAAAAATAGTAATTCTAATTGTCCTAAAACATTTCAAAACTGCATTTCATGCAGTGAAAATTACAATAAAACCCATTTATAACGTATACTTAATATTATATACTAGCTGTATGCCCGTCAAAAATGACGGGTGCTAGAATGGTCGTAATCCTCATTGTTGTGTTTATATTATTACCCGTTACTAACAACAAAAAGCGTTATATTCACTCACGCACACAGACAGAGATGGAAAACTATATAAGAGATAGTGTTCTATAATAACAAACTCTTAATGCATTGCATTAATTCTGAGAAAAACTTATCAATCCAGTATTCGGCACACAAGACACATTAGAATGGTTTAAAAGTGTCTTTGCTACGAAGTCGAAGTTAGAGAGGTTTACAAATGGAACTCAGTAGTGAAAGAAGAAGAAAAAAAATGAAGTGTAGGTGGGTGTCAGGAAACCATCCAACCATTAGTGTCTCCGCTCACCCATCATCAGTGACATCGAGTGTGCTTTTAGCGCACCTTTCCTGACCCCTTGACACCTCATTTAAACTTCCTCGGAGGTCAATTACCCAGAGTGAAAAGTCCTCATCTTTCAAACTCACGAATCACACTCAAACTTTAGCCTTTTCTCCACAACCCCCAAAGAAAACTACAACTCCTTTTTTAACCATTTTTTTTTTCAATTTATAACACATACAACATAGTTTCCAGTCAACTGAAAACAAACAAAGTACAGACGTATGTGTAGTCGCATGACTTATACCACGTACATAAATTACGACTATAATATTAGATAATTAAGTACTTGGTTGGGAGAGGCGCACTAACTGCTCAAATTCAGTAATGAACAAAAATGGAAGTCATCAATAAAAATAATACAATTGAAAAATTATACTGTATGCGCCGTAAGCCTAAATGTATATAAATTAAAACCTGTAACCCCCTCCTTTAAAATGTCAGTAGAGTTCTCGGGAGAAAACTAGTTTTCTTTTATCTATAAAGTTGGAAAAGAATCGACTCGGGATACTGGTTTGGATTTTTAATTGGAAATCGTTGCCCAGATTTTTATCGGAAACGCAATAGATTTTAAAAGTAAAGAAAGAAATGAGAAAGAAAAAGAAAAAAATAAAAATAAAACAGAAGGGGGAAATAGAATTCACCTTTAGGGTAAAACGAAGAAAAGTTTTAGTTGTGTAGTAGTTTGGTGTGGGTGAGTGAGCAGATGGTGTGGTGGATTCATTCCTATCCTCTTCATCGAAAATGGCTTTTACATTACCTCACGTGTTGGGCAGAATCCTAGAAAAGATCCTCAACACATTTTGTTGTCAAAGAAAACCCGCCAAAATCCGCGAACCGTGATCAGACATGATTTTTTCCACAAATCCCTGCTTTAGTTTGTAGTCCATAATGTTACATTATTCTGGACTTAAAAAAAATCTCTACTTTTCCTTCAACACACTATCCATGACATAAAAATAATCATGAAAACCGTTTGCTAAGAAACCTCGATAATAATCCTACAGAAATAAGTGTCACCAGTGAGACAGTCACCAACCTACAGTAAGCCAAAATACCAATCAATTAGATTCATGTCCACTATGAAATGCATACAAATTGTTAACAATTAACTCTCATTAAAAATAAGAAATGACGCATCACTATGGTACGCTTACCTAATCACTAAACTATGTTCCCAAAAAATATAACTAAAAAACACATAAAACAGTTACTAGGATAACTGGTTTTCAATACATCAAACCATCAAGAAATACTTTACTATTTGTAAAATGTTACACTAATAAATGAAGAGCCTGGTGTAAAAAATTGTAACATTTATGTCAAAGAAGCATTGATCACCTAGAATGTGTTAGGTGCAATTCCACCTTCCTGATGCATACTTTTGGGCAATACAAGATGCACAAAAATATTAGTGCAAAAAGTGTAAAGTAGTCCTTAGACAGCAAGACAAGTTCAGGTCTTTAGCCGCATTTTCCTCGAAATTGTAAATTTTTTGGCTTAACGCCCTTTTTACACAAAACTCTTCACAGGTCTTTCACGACACAAATACATATATATACACACTACACACACAATACTCAATTCAAGAATAAAGCTATGCTATGACATATTTGAGATGACCGGATAAAAATAAAGAACTCAACTACATAATGGAAAAATAAAACCTACTAATAAAGGTATTGGAATTTCAATTTCCGATCGAAAAATTCTAAAGCTTTCCATATACCAAAATAAAAATCTTGAAAATTTTCAATTCTCATAATATAAAAAAAAAAGAAGAAAAAAAGTGTATATCATATATTTTTCTTTGCACCGACTTCCCTGATTTTTTCCTCATTCCTTTCTTCTCTTCTTTTCAAATCCCGCGTCGAAAATTTCCCATCGGAAAAGAGATACTGTCAAAATAACCGGCTACCACTATTGGTCGACCTCCGGGGTTTTTTCCGGATTGCCACCAAAAGCTAAAGGGAGGAGTTTTCTACAACTTTTTGGGTGCTAAGAAACGAACAGACACGAATTCAGGTCCGAACTGCTGCTACTGATGATGAACAGCCGATGAAACCGCCGTTATGTCAAAAACCCTAGTCTCGAATTATATATATACGAAGAAGCAAAAAAAAAAGAAAAAGAGATGAGGACATCCAGGGAACTTCCATCAAAACCAGTCTGTAGGACTGTCGTCGACAAAAGACAGTCGGACATCTTTTCTCTGGCAACCATCAACGATGACTCGTAAATCAAGCTAGCTGCTCTTACTTCTTACAACTATCGAAAAAACTACGCGTTTTGCAGCTGCTTTACCTGATACCGAACACTTCGACCCATCAATCGAACACCCTCACAAAATTGAAAAAAAAAAATATGATATACTTTGATACCCTTCAAATGGAAAGTTTTTTTTCTGTTGTACATCTCTATATATTTTTTTCTGCTGTACATCTCTATATATTCTGCATGTGTAGAATGTAGTAGACAAGTATACATAACAGAGAATGTGATAGACAACTACACATATACTCTCTTATTGAGTCAAATTACCTCTAAAAAATTAATACACCCGAGTTGACGCGTTTCAATGCAACTTAAACTGATTGTCTGTAGTCAGTAACTTAGACTGACTCCTACTTTATGTACGAGTAAATAACACCTTAAATTAACAATTGCTTTTGAAAAAACAACGGCAAAAAAAGCGTCACTAATTTTAATAAAATCCATGTACTGGATATATTGTAAAACATAATCACTGCACATTTGCATCATTGATGTTATTGTAAAAAAAAAACTAGTAACTGTAATCTATATTTTACTTCAGGCATTTTAAAAGTGAATATTCTGAGCAAAAAGTAGCTGAATTCTTTTTTTGGTACAAATATTTCATAAACAAGTACATTAAAAATGCTTTTTAAGAATAAGCTTTATATGTATAGTTTCGTCTTATGCGAATTTACATTATGCGAGCTTTGAGTAATGTGATATTCGATTTATGTGAACTTTGATTAATAATTAATTTTCTATTTCTGAAATTTTCGATTCAATTTATGCGATTTTTTTTATACATTGGACTTATGCAGTTTTTGATTTATGCAGTTCTCAATTTATGCGATTTTTGGCCAGTTGGACTATACGGTACACTATAATAAAAATGTATAGATTGTAGTATACGTTCAATTATTAGTTCACTCACTCACACAAAGTCACTCATAATCATACAATGTCACTCACAAGTAAAACTAATATAAACCTTATAAAATAAAAAACGTTTTGGAAAACTATACTACACAGTTTTAGTTCCAATTCCTACAACTAATTTTCACCGTTTTTAAAAATATCATTTTAAGCGTACCGCTCAGTAATATCATCGAATCCGCAACGATTAACACTCTAAATTCTTAGTGTACTAGTAGTTAAAATGAGTTATTTTTCTGCACAGTTAAAATAAAAAAACCAGACATTATCGATCACTATAAGTTAATGACGCATTACGGAGAAGAGCTTTGAAAGTTCTCGTAGCTCAACCTGAAAACATTTTTCAGTCACTCATTTCATCCTCAATTTCCGATTACTCCAGCCACGAGAACATTCAATGTCTATGATTGAAGCATCCAAAAAAACGCATAAAGCATAAATTCCTTCTGGGAAGGTTTGTCAAAGTATTCTACTTTAGACCGACTCTATATATATAGGGTTTTGATGATAGCTCTCGTCGCAGTCCCATTGGAGACGATTTTCAAGATATAAAAATTTGATGGCGGATCATTGAAGTTCACTTTTTTTCCATCGCTCGGTTGCATAGTGCACCCACTCATCCGAAACGACATTCGCGCGTGGCCACTATATAACCATCCTCACCCACTACTATTACACACACAAATATATAGCCCCCCATACAAAAAAAAGTGGGCGCGTGCGCACACGGACAAAAAAAATGCTGGGTGCAATCTGATCCCAACTCCTCTTCCGTGAATAGCACCGGGGTTTTTTGGCTTTAATCTGGCCGTCCTAGCCCCACCCTGGGTGCTCACGTGGTCACTGTCGACCCCTAATGCTCCCTGTTCATGGGGCCATCGGGCTCTAATCCAAGCCTCTCGCCTAGTGCCAACCCCTCACCCACCCCCTCGTCGCGTGGAAGGCGAATAAACTGGCACTGGGTCTCACCACTTTCCACCTAGAGGGTGTCTCAGGTGGTGGACATTGGACAAAGCACACGACACAAAGTCGCTCTTCATTCCCACAAGATGCTCCTCTTTTATATCTTGTTATTATTTGTTTGTTGTTGCTGATGCTGATGATGATGGTGATGGTGACAATGTTTTCATTCTTCAGCATCACAACAGTAACTAAGAAATAACTCATATTAACAACATCCAATATCAAAATGCAAAACAGCTTCGATATTACACTTTTCTCGATTTTACGCGTTTATTAAAAGAATATAAATATTAACCATTATAACGGTTATACCATTATACCCAACATTAAACTACATGTATTATACTAATCAACAGTGGTCGTAGTATAAAATATTTCGTTTCAATCTATAAAATAAAATATTTATAATTTACACTCACTTAACTTCATAGCATTGAAAAAAATTAATTATGAAAAAAAAACCTACTTTATCCATTACGTAACCAATGACCCGCTTATCAACTACCAATACTTCATTATTTATCCAACTATTTCACTATTATATAGAGCTAATTACGGCTTCAAAACTTAACCCAAACTCGCGCACCGACAAATTTTGATACTAAGCTTCACTGCAACATCGTCAAAACGACCTCACAAAAATACGCTTCACTGCCAAACAGTTTCAATTCGCATTTCTCAGCGTCTCTACAGTGTGACAAAAAAAGTTACAAAAAAAAATAAAATAAAATAAACTGACACCAAAGATTGAGTTAAAAAAACCACACTGCAGAATACTTTTTCAATCAACGCTAATTTCTCTTTCAAGTCGAGTTTGAGACCCAAGTGAATAGAAACCAACCTCTAAGTCGCGTAGTAAACAGTCAATAGATGGTGTGGAGATGGTAAGTAGAAGAAGAAAAATTGAAGAGATAGCAGTAGCAAAGAGGGGATAAGAAGGTAAAAATAAGGAGGAAAAAAAAAAGAAACTGAAAGAACGTCTACTGCCTTCGATTAGATGTTTATCCAAGCTCAAATAAAGATCGTTGATGCTCTACATTTGGATGGAAATAGACGACCATCCAACTTATAGATCTTGGAAACGATAAGATGGGCTGGGGATCCCAGGCTCAGCCAGCAATTCTTCAACGAGCAGCCGTTTCGAAAATGTCAGCAACCAAGCTTGCCTCTGTTTACTTTCTCATAATCGAATGGCCCATCTATCTCTCTCGGCACAGCGAACTCCAAGTGGAGGAACAGAAAACGAAAAACGAAGAAAAAAAAAGAAGAGAAATACCGAAAGAAATGAACGGAAAAGAAGATACGAAAAGAATGCAGAAAAACGGGAAGAAGAAAAAATATTAAAGTGATGCAAAGTTTTTCAAAAAAAAAAAAATACTTTTATCCTTAATGAAAAACGGACCACATTTTTAGTCGTAACCAATAACTCCAAAATAAAAATACCACTAGACACTACGATAAAAAAATAAGTACATTTATTTTGACTAAAGTACTTTTCAAATCAAAAGGCAACTGAGTTATATACAGTATATTTACTATATACAGTATATGAAATAAAGTGTATATTAATATAAATGTATTACAAACTCCACAAAATGACACTTCATTTCATACAAATTATTATGTGTATGTTTTAAACACTATAGAATGTAAATGATAACGAGATCTGAATGAATCTAATAAAGAATACTGTCTAGAACATAAATTAAATAGATGTGTGCATTCCTCAAGCTTAATCTGTTTTATTCGTGCTATTTTATTACTTTCCACTGTCTTTGTGGTGCGACCTCTCTCAGCAATGAACAAATGTTTCGAAGCAACATGAGTCTAAATACGGGGTTAAAACAATGAACGAATGTTCATTGTTTCAAGCAGCTTATTGTGTTATAATACAACATTTTTGAAAACTCCGTATTAATGGTAGTAATTTCACTTTCAATAAAAGTACATCTTAAACTACATAAGCCAGAAAAATTGCTTTTTTGACATGTCTACACTATACAGATATAAAAAATGTGATGTTATATTTTAACAAAATTTTACAAAAAACAATTATTTTGTGTCAAATGCACAAAGTTCAACGTGTGACACATTTGTACTCATGTGTCAATACATTTATTAAAGTATCGTAATTAATGATGGGTTTAGCGTACAAATCAGTGTTTAGATGTAAATTATAGTGAAACGTTTTTCAATTCTATAGACTAATTAAAGCGAAAAAAAGAACAACAAAAAAAGAATTTCGTAAAATCTCCTACGCCCTTGTATTAAGTTAACATCTCTATATGGTGTATTTATGAAGAAAAACGGTCAACTAAAGGAGGGAAAAAATAAGGTGAAACGTGTTCAGTTATGAAGTTATCAGTGTCCTCATCTAGAGAGTGTAGTAAAGACTGATATCTGCAAACTTACTGCCAAAGCTTTATGACGACATAAACCTCTAAGACGATGACCCTCATTTCCTAAGAAATCCAAGCTCGTAAACGAAAGACCCATCGCGTTTTCGATTCGAATTGGCCTCTAATTATCTCCAGTAAAGAAGAAGAAAAAAAACCACTCACGTGACATTTCTCTCTTTCTCTCTCTCGACGATTGGAAAAGGGGGATCATCGTTTTTGTGTAAATTCAAAATTTAATGAAAATTTTCACAAACTTGCAAGTATAACACGTATCGTGCAAACGAGATTACATGCAAGTACGCGTTTCATTTGCAAAATGTGTGTAAATTCAATTAGTGGAATGTGAGGTGGTTTAACGATGGGGGGAAGAGGGAGAAAAAGCGAAAGAAAAAAAAAACGAAAAAATGACGTCATTTTCCCCAAAAAGGAGCTGAGGGGGTAGGGGGAAGCAAAAAAGATAAAGCTGCGGACGAGGATTAAAAATCTCCATCGGTAACAACAACGGCAACAGCGGGGGATTTTCAAATAGCCACCCCTGCACTACACGATTGCTGATCACGTGGTCTCGCAATTCACCCAATATCCCCCGCCCCCTTCCCCCCTCCCCTTCATCTTTCCCTTTTCTCACGCCAAAACAGCTGTTGCGAGGAAAACTCGCGCAAAAATTTTCCACTTCAACAACAACCCAAAAATAATTAGTAGAAAATTATCGAAGTTTGATATAACTTACTGCTTTTTTACGTTGGTTTAATAGTGATTTAAAAAGGAAAGAAAAACATTTTCCCTATCGCCCATTTGATTTCCCAGCTGATGAATGAACAATAATTACCATTACAAGTTACAACAATTTACGAACACGATAATTACATAGCAGTGACAGTTTCAACCACCATAATAGCTACATTGGAGAAAAATGTGTTTAAATGCTATCGACAATACGTATCAAATTACTATACAATGAAGTTGTGTTGTAATGTTGTTAACCTAGACACTCGATATAGTTTTTAAAGATTCCGTCACTATCGTTACCAATTATTTTGAACGTGTTGCTGTCATACTGTTTAACATATGAAACGAATCGTCCTCCAAAAATACTGAACGTCATCTGTCAAGTAGGTCAACGTCAACGTCATCTGTTTGTCATACATACATGACAAACTCTGACTTTTTAGTGTACACGACATTAATACAAACAAAAAATGTTATAACACTGTATAGCACAAAATCCACTCTCAAACTGTAAGTTTAAAAGTCAACAATATTAAAATTTTATTGTATCGGTTATTGATATGATAAAAGAGGTGTTCAAATTTAAACTTTGAATGACACACGAGAGCTACTAGTCAGTCATTGGGCATCAAATAAAATACGGTTCAAATTTGAACTCGCATTGTAATTGCTGCAAAGAATTCCTCACTTGTAATAATTATAATAAAATAATACGCATACTATAATAATAGAAGTTAAATTGATATGCACCATTGCCCTACTTTCCGACGACCAGAAATGTTATATTTTTTTTTATGTCAAATAGATTACCATTACCAAAATCAAAATACAGAAACCTGAAATCGTATAATTTCATTCAGAGCGAGTTACGTCAGAAATTACTCAATATAACAATTATAATACAAAAACATTATGCAAACAAATTATATTTTACAAATGATTAAGTTGTGCAAGTTTTCCACAAATATGTTTTTATTACTTTGAAGAATCCAATTTATTCTAGTTAAAATAAAGCAATATTCTTATTCTTATATTAATATTATATATTATATATTATATTATATATTAATATTATATATTAATTAATATTATATATTATTAAAAAAAATATATTCCAACATGCTAATTAACATTCAACTTTATTCTTTTCAAACGACAAATACAAAGAAACAACATTAACTTAGCATTACAAAACGACACAAATCGATGATAACGACACCATTCACTATCATACGAACATCAACCAACAACAAGCCATAGCTATCACTCGAAACAATTAGATCAGAAAAAAAAGATCATTGAACCGAGAAAAAAAATGACAAACAAAACAAAAAAACACAAAAACCCTTCCAATTAAAAACCCGAGAAATGAGAGAAAGAGAGGAAAAAAAACAAAAAGTATAAAAAAAAAAGAAGCTAAAATGTTGGGGGTGGCGCAAAACCCCTTCGTCCCCAACAGGCGCAAGAGCGCGTGGGCGTCGGCCTCTTTCATTGGCGACCTAAAATTAAGTGCAGTTCATTAAGGTGCTGATCAATGGATGACTGACTTGATGGGAAACTCACACTTCCGCGAGGCAACCAGGCGTCATCCTCACTCACTCACTCACTCTCTCTCTCTCTCTTTCTCTCTCTCTCTCTAGCTCTTCTGGCGTGCTTGTTTTCTTCCTTCTCTCTCCAAAAGCAGTGGTTGCTACTCCTCTCAGCCTCCGATGTCCAATCATCGGCTCAGGTTGGAAACGGGGGACGAGACAAGAGTGAGAGAGAAAGAGAGAAAACGAAAACTCTTCTCACACACTCCTTCTCTATATAGTCAACTCGGACCAATAATTAATTCCCAACAAATTACACCTGGCTGGCCTACTCTCGCGCTCTCCCTCTCTCTCTTTCTCTTTTTTTGTCATCCTCCTCCGTGATCTCGTTTCCTCTCTTCTCTCACTTTTTTGTACACCTCCCCTCACAAACACAGACACACACAAGAGAAAAAAAAGGTAACTCCCGCTAACAAACTTACCTGCTCGTTTGACGTTGACAACAATGTTGTCGGACGACGCTGCCGGCCGGTGGTGGTGGTGGTGATGGTGATGAGGTAAGTAGGGCGAAGAAGGCGGCGGTCGGTGGAGCGGGATGGCCGTGCAGCGGGATGGTGATCTGCCGAAGAAGAGCAACGGTCGATGGCGATGATGGGGACAAACGTCGCCCGCAATCGATGAGGCCGCAGCCGCCAGCCGCTCGAAAGGTGATGGGCGGCCGGCGGCAATCGGTGGTGATTCGTGGTCGTTGTTGTTGTTGTTAGTGTCGTTTTCTTCGTCGCTGCTGCTACTGCTACTGCTGCTGCTTCTTCCGAGCAACGGCTGGGGGTGAGACGTCGGCGGTTCCGTGATCGCGGTGGTTGTTAAAACGTGTCCGAAAATGTTGGAGTCGACACAAACAAATGCCCCTCTCTCTCTCTACTTGTTGTTGTTGGGGAGAAGACAACGACCGAGTGGTGATGACTTTGGCCGTCAAAACAACAAAAAAAGAAGATTGCAAGGTGTTTAACACGATGAGATGCTAATTCTGATGCTGGGGGATCCTGCCGCGATCAACGTTGGTCCGAAACCGGAATGCCAAAGCTCGTCGTGGTTGGAATGTTTGTATTATTTTTTGCGTGCATGTGTCAATGGGGGGAGGAAGAAGAAGAAGCACGGGTCGGTTGGGTGGTCGGGGGATGCTGAATCCCTCGTTCCGACCACCGCGACGACGAAGGAAAAAGGCTCGGGATGGCTGCGCGTTTTTCAAGATTTGCTCGCGAGATGGCGGCGAGAAGCGGTCAGCGGCGGGAGCGACGAGAACGCTCGTCCATTCATCGCCAGATTTTTCAAACGCGATGATTAAAAATGGGCCATTGGCCAGTCACCGCGGCCTGCATCATGGACATGGGCTCCTTAATATTGATGACGTGCGCCTTGCCTTCAACGGGTTCTCCTTCCTTCTTTGCCCACGCCCTTTTCTTCAACTTAAACCCTCCTTTCCCCCTCGCAGCAGCTTCCCATGCAAGCCGAGCCTGGGTGATGAAGAGCATGCACTACTACTACTACCACCACCACCATCACCACTACTACCACCCCCCAGCCAAAAAATTCTCTCCCATTCTTCTTCTTCTTCTTCCTCTTTTCTCTTCTTTCAGCCCTCTCCCTCTTCCTCCCCCGCGTACCCGGGGTGGTCTCCCCCAAACGAGATTGGCACGCTTTTGCCCATGGATTATGCCACGTCCATGCATTATGGGACTGGGTGGGCAGGGCTTATGATGGGCAGCCTTCTTCAGAGATGCTGTTCGGAGTGACAGGTGCGGGGGCGTCAACATCTTTGCATAGTGTAAAAGACTCCTCTCTTTTTTCTTCTTCTTCTTCTACATTTCGCGACAATCCAAGCATCTGGGAGAGAGAGATGGAAGAGTTGAAGCTTCATTCTTTTTCTTCCTCCCCTCGTTTCTATTCGGGAATCGATCGCAGGGTAGAGAGATCGGGTTGTTGGCAGCAGGAAGAGGGGGGATTGATTTTCATAATAAATTCATCCCCTTCCCTACCTGAACCAGTAGCTGCAGCTCGTTGGGGTTGGTTTGCGAGTTGGAAAGAATTTCCAATAGCAAAGTGGAGTTAGGGTGAAGTCGAATGCACGCTCAACATTGGTGGATTGAAATTTTAGGGGGACGAGTTTAAAGTATACTTTTTCCTCTTTAAACTGGAAAAAAGTAAATTCAGTTTGCGCGTCTGGTGGTTTGAAGAAAAAAAGTATATGACCGAAACAAGAGCTGAAAGAGTCATAGTTAACGTTGTTAAACATACATATGAGTAAACTTTAAAAAAAAAATAATATAATAAATATACTATTTTTAATATGTTAAACAATGGCAGAATTTGTTGCTGCTGTTGTAATTTTTGTAGTGAATAACCTACATGCGTCATTCTAAGCATAATTCATGTTCACAAATTTAAAAATAATTAAAAAATTTCGAATGAATTTCAAAAATCGTTACTACAAGACAACATGAGTCAAATAAAACGGTATGTGTAACGTTATAAAATTATGCATCTTTGTGAAAATTAAACATGCATATTAACTTTTAATGAATTAACAAATATAAAATTCAAAATAACATAAAATGTTTTTCCAGATTCAGTCATGCACTTTTGGTAAAGTGGCTTTAACGAGATATGATTCAACATTTTAATAATAATAATAGTTTAGACATATGATTTTCAAAATAACCCAACCGTCAGTTTTAAAATAGTATAAACGACAGTAATATTCATAACCGAAACGTTCATCAGCAAACATGAATTCCATAACAGTGAAGTCTGCATTCCATAACAGTGAAGCTTCCTTGTTAGCCTCTAAAGCACCGCCTAAAAAATTGCAAGTAGTGCTTCACTGCGCAACACCTCAGCAACGTTCATTAAAAATGAAAAAGCCTCGCAACATTCGCTCTCGTGTATTCTATTATTACGCGATTAATAATCACGGTTTCAACTGTTCAATAAATACGACACCATTCCTAACACATAGACACGCGAACAAACAAAACAACAGAGAACTATCCTAAAACTCGATTCCTAATCATCAGTTCCATCCACCCCTCAAAACATGACACGCCCCAAGTTTCCATGATCACCAAATTCCAATCACACCCATAACGGTCCATTCGTTCCCCATACCCCTCCGTTCAAGATGATGTACCAGGAATTTTTCTATTGGACAAGAAATCACTGCTCGCTCCCTAAATGTAATTACGACTAAAATTCTACTCACACGTTCTCTCATTCAGGGAGAGGATAAAAAAAAAGGAAGAAGAATCCACGATTAAAATCAAACTTAACGCTCATTTATTTTCTATCTGGTTCGTTTCTTTTTCTTTTTTCATGTAAGCACAAGTCGTACAGTATATGTGCTTTGTCGACGACGAGATATATATGCGCACAAGTTTTGCTTAGAATCTCTGTCACTTTCTCTTTCTCTCTCTCTTTGTAGCTTTCGGTATTTTTTTTTTCATTGCTGTATTTGAAATAGTAGGTTTGGTGTAAAAGGCACTTCTCGATGACGGGCCAATTAACCCTGCCAATTGACACGTGCGTAACTGGAACTTGTCTCAACTTGTGGGGCAGAAAAAAAGGGCTTAATGGCATGTGACTCGGAAGGCATTGATTCCAGCTGTTTAAAGCAGACCCTATCTTTGATTTCTTTCTATATACCAGATAAAAATAGGTCCTAACGCAAGAGCATTGACTTGCATTAACCAAAAACAATAGCAATTCGTGCGTTATATCCTAACTGCTGCAGCTTCAACTCGATCACTAGAGTTACAACTACTTTATTCCGTACAAATAATCTTACAATACAGTAGTGCAATAGAATAAAATAATTGTGCAATTTTTTACGTTTTTTAAGATGAGCTCGAATTTTCACATATTAGTCTACACTGGATCAATTAAATAATCAGTGGTTTTTTTTTTATATTGTAAACATGTAAACTCATGCAATTGAAGGGCGCTGGTGAAAAAAAGTGAATAACATTTTTTTTTAAATAAAAATTCGAGGAAAACGCGTTTAAAGATCTGAACTTGCCTTGTTGTCTATAGGCTACTTCACACTTTTTGTACTAATATCTGGGCACACATAAATGTTTTGCTCAAAATCATGCGTCAGGGGGAGGGGGTGGAATTTCTTCTAACACATTTGAAAGTGTTGTAGGTCATTTTGACAAAAATGTTACTTAACACCCTTTTACACTAGGCCCTTCAACTAAACAACTGAATTTAAATGTTGGGGTCATTTCTAGCAGATAATCCAGATTTCCTAAGTATAAAATAATAATTTAATTAAAAAAACAATTTTAAAAATAAAAATGTTTTTACATAATAAATGTAAGAATTTATAATTACTGTAACGTAATAGTTATTTGTATTTACTCAGAGATACGAATATCTTATATAATTTGCCAGCTCTGTGTGTGTGTGACTGTTTAACGATTATCTTGCTTAGGTAACACGAGTTAAAGCAATGAATTGCGTAAACAAGAAATGATTGAATTTCATGATGAACATCTTGTCTCATTAAAATTCCATAAAAATGTTCATCCTTGATCACAATAGACAATGTCTTTATTAAATCATACGTTTATAGTGTTATACGGTACTTAGTATAAAGTTCTATTACTTAGAATATTTTGACATTCTAAATAACGCTAAGAATAACGATGGCGTGCAGCTTATACACGAAACAATTAGGCACATCGTAGCAAATACAAATAAAATCACATCGGTTCTTCTAGTAATCAAAATTACCATTTATACCTTACTGATCAAAATATCAGAAAAGTTGCATTTATTATATTATTTAAATATATTGTATTATTATAATATCATGACTACTATACTACTATTTGAAACACGATCGCATATCAATAGTATAAACACGATTTAGTATTAATCTAAAGGTAAAATTTCCATGACGTTAATCTTGGTTTGTTGATGTTACGTTAGGGATGCAATTGTATAACGTTAAATAGCGAAATAGATAAAAATTGATAAAGAATAAACAAAATATAACAAACAAAACACTACAATACTATCTTACGGGGGATTAAAATAAACAAAAAATATGATAAAAAAACATGATAATAATTGAATGTATAGAAAGTGAAGCCATTACAATTCATAAATAATTTCAGTTATTATAAATAAATAAATGAATAAATAAACAAAAAAGTTATAATTCAGTGCAAAAATAAATGCAAATGCAAGCTGCTAAATAAAATCTTTTATGAAAAACATCACCGATTTGAATAACAAAGATCTCGCGAGTACACCACAAAATAAACGTCAATTCTACTAGTATTGAAAAAAAAACTACCTCAAAGTACAAGGAAAAACCGCTTGTACTCGTTCAATTTACTCTTTAAAGCGAAACTTGATATTTTGACATTTTGACAAATTATTGCTATTCAATTTGCATGACAAACTCGGAAACCCGCAACTCACAATGAAAACCTGTTAAAAATTTAACATGAGGTGTCTGCTCTAGGCCAACGTCAAATCCATCACTGTCGGGCCAAACTCTTTAAAGAAAAATAATAAATCGACCCGTCCATTACCAAACCCATTTTCCATTTGCAAATTTGAGGTCGTTTAAAAACCCACTCCCAATAGTTTAGGGCGTTTTTAAAAAGGGGGATGAGGTGAAGGAGGTTTAATTTACATTTTAAACCTATCCATCCACTCCATGCTTATTATGTTGAGAATATTCGAATTTCATGCTCAATCACGTGCGTACATCAAAACGCTAGCTTAAAATGGTTATTCAATTTCACACACACAAAGTGAAAAAAAAGGTAACGCTGATCGATGCAAATGGATCGAAATGCCAAACAAAAAAATAGTGGGTTGGGTAACTATTGCACCCAATAATAGCACCATTTTACTTAGATACACACGAATGAGACAAAAAAACATGAAAACATAGAAATCATTTGTAGTTTCTATGTTCGAGTGTGGGAACATTGCGTGCATAACGCTCAACCATCGGATATTTTTTGTTATTTAATTTTTATTTGTGTGTGTATGTGAAAGAGAGAGTTTAGACTGTCGCCCCCTAATTGGTCACCAACCTACGCCTCACCAATGATGTACCTGGTTGAATTTTCAAGCTTTGAATGTCTAATGTCGATATGACTTATCGAGGGGGAGGTAATTTGTACGCCACTGTCATTTTTTCTTTCTCTTTCCCACACGTCGAAAATAATGTCGCTTTACAATTTTTACACGTTAAGAAGTGTCAACAACATGTCACATGCCTATTAAATTTTCACTATCCCTTCAATCATTTCACCTCTCTATATATGCCCCTGCATCCTTTTTCCCCTTAACATCCTAGGCCTAACGTCGGGTCCTATAAAAGCGCATGCGTAATAATATGTTTAGTGGCTAAGTCAACTTACGAGTTGACAATGTTTACACATATACTGTGTTTACTCGTGGTGTTCGTGTGTAAGTTTCTTTTTATTCACTCGCAATGATGACATAAAACTAGTAATAGTTTACGGAAAAACTGTCAACGAACAACTAAATCAATCGGTTGTCAGCCTATGGGTGTAAATACAAAGCAAGTTGAATAGAAATAAATGCATGCTGAACTTATGTATTCCATTTGATGACCATTACGAAATTTATAACTTTAATATACTAACTGCCTTACCAATTAAGCAAACCATTTCAATTGAAATAAACATAATATAATTCATTATCGGATTAAAATAGCATATTGTATTATAAGACTAAATAAAGAAACAAAATTAATTTCAAATGAGAAAATATTTTGAAATATTCAGAATCAGCAATAAATATTCATCGACTTTGTATTCAATGTAAGAATAAGACAATGTTTTAAATACAAAAACAGCGTGCCTTACTTTTTGTTTTAATATTACCAGCCTCTATAACATAACACGAACCAAGAAGAAGAAAAAACTTTTTTTTCTCAAAGTTAGGCGATTAGGCAAATGATTAATTAAGAAAATCACTTAGCCCTTTCTGCGAATGCCATCACAGCTCATGATTGCAGGCCTTTGTCCTGTAAGACCTCACGTTTCGGTAATTAGCGAGTTAATACAATTTATCTCCAAGTCCAATTCACATGACAAGACGATGAGTAATTGCTTTAAAACCATTAAACTCTTCTCACATTAATGTCAACTTGTGGCCATTTCTGATGCGCGTGTGTATATAAAATTCAAACCATGACTATATGGATTCACAACCATAACCGCTGTTTAACATCAATCCTATGTACGTGTGATAAAATTATCTAGATAGTGACCCCGTGATTAATTCATACATGGAAAATGTCCCTGTTAACATGTTCTTTTTCACCTGAATGTGTTGGAGTTTTCGTGCAACTTATACTCTTAATAAGTTATTACAATTCCTGCTGAACACCTAGCAAAGTACGCCTATAGTAATGGTAAAAACCATAAAAAATACCCTACAGTTAATTGAAACAAAAAAGCATAAAACACATTTTAAGTTGATTTATCGCAAGCCTATTCCATGTCATTTTATTAAAAAAAAACTTAATTATTTTCAATATATTCAACATAATGGAGTCATTATTCTAAATCCCAGAATTGCATATGCAAGGCAACTTCCTCAAGCTATAGCAATAACGCTGCTCCATTTGTCCTTTTTCCGTGTCATTGCTTTAGGTCTGGGGTTGTTAATCAACAGCTCAATAATTGGCACGCCACCACTAAAGGAGCTAGCTGGTATAAAAACCAATTCCACAAATAAAAACTAATCACACCCACTCCAGCACGGATTTCTTCTATCATCATTATCATCACCATCGTGGTCGTCTTGATCATCCAACTCCATCTTTCTAACCCAACCCTTTCTCAATCTTCATCCTTCTTCTTCTTGGACTTCTTCCTCTCCTTTGCGGGTTCCCATGCAAATGGCGGGGACAAATTAGCGCTAAGTCAAGGCCGACGCCAGGGTTCAGACAGTCTCACTCGGTGAGCAGAGACAAGCGAGCCAACAACCCGCTCTTCTTCTTCCTTGTATCATCTTCCAACCCACATCCGACAAAAGCAAACTTGTCCAAAGAAAACATCCTAACATATGCACCGGGCATCGAACCCCGCCATTTTGTTTCATCTCACACGCATCTTCTGGTATATTCCAGAAGAAAAAAAATGATGGTGATGAGTAGGGAAATCTTTGCTGAAGAAAACCAGCATCTCCATGCTAAGGCCTAAGTTCGACGCTTTCCGAGGCAAGTTTGGTTTTTTCTGGTCAGTCCTCTTGTACGTTCTTGTTTTTTTTTCTTGTCATTTCTACTTGTCATTGTAAATATGTTTCCAAAAAAAAAAAAAATGTTAGTCCAATGTGAATTGCTGGAAAGCAAAATTTACTAAATTTGCATAACTCACTCCTACCATGAAATGAGTAGCTGAAATGACCACAAATGATTGCTGACATCAAATCTATATAATTCCGTCAACAAATTTCCGAATTTTAAACAAGATTCGAGGGTTTTTTAACAAGTTTTCTCGTTTGCCTACTACGGTCGTAAAAATCTTGTGTTTCGCAATTCGGTTTCGAGAATACTCTATACCGAGTTCATATCGTTCGAGTTAGAAACTGTTGTGCTGTATTTGTGTTTGACACGTTACTGAATAAGTTATATTACGTATTATTTTTATGACAATTTTAGTTAATACCTAACGTACAAAATTAACTCATTCTTCAGACAGTTAACGTAGGCCTAGCCATTGGGCCAAGTCGCTTCTGCCTTCACTACGCGTCAATTCTTTTTGTGTTAACAAAGTAGAAAATATACAGGCCACGTTTTATAACTCACATTTAGTTGTTTTGTAGATTAATTTACTTTTTTAATTTATATAAATAAAGCGTTTTCCTCGATGTTAAGCTAAACCTAAACATAGTCTCGAGCTTATTTTTATTGCGCCTATGAAAATCACATAACCAATCACATTCTTCTTCTTAAATATTTAACATAGCACTACTATAATATTCCAACAGACTACGTCTTGCAAATTATCACAATTTAGTTATATAGTTGATGGTTTTTACGTTACACACAGTATACGTCAAGTATTGCGTGACAAGAGATTCCAACACATTTCGTCTTTCTCATTCATAACACAAGAGACTATTTTCAAAACGAACAAAAAACTTCATTCATTATAATCGTTTTAATACCAAATTTTATTGACACCCTTTTTCTTTAAATTTTGATATCGAATAACCACCATTTCGTTTTGTTCTAAGTTACGCTATGTGTCGTGATACACTACCTAAACGTAAGTTTTTTGCTGTAATGTAATATCTTTATGGCATATGCACCTACGTGTAAGTGCACTATACGCCACACAATAACCTAGATAAATTTTAATATGTTTTTCAATAAATACGTTACAATCGAATTACATAGTTTACATGCCAAATAAATCGTTCGGCCGATCGAATGATTGTTTCTACCGAATGCATAAACATAAAATAACGAACATAGAAACCAATTTAACCCTACAAATGCTACATTTGGAGAAAAACTGTAACATATTGTTCAAAGTGTAATATCTAACAACTCGATTAAACTCAAGAAATATCTTAAGCCTATTTGGTTTTTTGTGCCTAACTTCGAACATCTCAGATGATAACTCAATTCTGTAACATTTTCTTTAGATCTTGCAATTACTTTTACATTAGTACCTAAAACTTATTACTCGACTTTTACAAACATAGTGAAAAATTCAATAACAAATCGATAAGAACTTTGTTTCCATCAAATTCTTAAGAAAACATCTTCCAGTAATCGAGAATAAGAAGTTAGGCCTAGAAGCACGAGTTCAGCTGGCGTTAGCCTTTGTATGTTTACGGTACGTTGGAAAATGTTATCTATTAATATAGCAGTAAATACACTTACTGCCAATGGCATTAACAGTTTATACGTGAAATTTATTTTTAAAATAAATTCATCAAAATGTAACGAAATTTTGGAAACGAAAATGTGAAACTCGCAAAACACTAAAAACTGCATTTCAGAATTGTCTTCACTCGTAAAATTTAAACAAGTTCAGGTTTGACTATAACAGTTTTTATACAAATTTAATCATACAACTACAAAAACAACGATGATCTATTTTATGAAGAAAAAAAAACACGACGACGACGAGTAGAGGATTTTATTTCACTCTAGCCCTATCATGTCAAAAGTTAGTGACAGTTTCAAACCACTGCCTTCCTCTCTATTCACAAACATTTCCGTTCAAAATCATTTCAAACTTTAAAAAAAAATATATATATATATAAATAAAAACTGGCTTCTTTCCAGTAAAATGAAAAAAAAAATATATTGAAAAAAAATATACAAGAGCAACAGGAGCAATATGAGAAATGACTGGCAACAGGAAAAGCAGCTCCTGTTGAATACAACCTATTCCAGAATATATTACTTTCCAAAAAATAAAAATAGAATAAAAAAATCGTAACAAGTTTGCCAACATTACTTCGGAACTTCTCAGAAAATAAAAACGATCTTCTTGTCACTGCAATTTGAAGAGGGTGGGGGGGATATATTCTCAAAAATAAAGTTATCACCACCACATTTTTTTTTCTTCAAATCGGCAATGCCACGTGCAATTTTATGCCAACCATTCACAACTTTTTCAACAGCCAGTTGGCACATAAATATGTCACGTAAGGCAGGGGCCAAGCCCTGCAACTGAGATGATAATGATGGTTTTTTCTTCGTTTTCTTCAAAACCAAAAACTGGTTTCGCTCTCATAAACACATGCAAACACCCGAGTTGAATGAGTGAGCGAATGGGTGAAAGAGAATGAAAGAAAAATAGAGTGGTGGAAAAACCTTTCACAGTGTTTACCATCTCAAACACAACACAACACAAACATCGCAGCTGCTACTAGTACAGTACTACTACTACTACTGCAAGAACATTCAACCTACAATGCCCATCACATACAATGGCAACTCCTATATGGCTATACTAGCTTATCTTTGGACATTTGCTTTCTCGCTCAAGAAACATAAAAAAAGAGGAGGAAAAAAACAGAGAAAAGGCTTTTTCGTGGAGACGTAAGAGAGAGAATGAGAAAAAGATAACTTGAGAAGAAAAGAGGAACTGGTGTTGTTGTTGTTTAAGCTTTTTCTCCATCGGTTTGCACTAACTTTTATACGTCTCATTTAAAACAGGAAAAGCGATCATTGAGAAACAACTTCCACAAAGAAAGGGTTGAATCGCTTCCAAATGGACTGTAAACCACCTCAACTATTTTCGCCTTTCCTGTTTTCCTATAGGTTGTAAAGGATTGAACTGGGTAGTTAATCTCGAGTTGCTTACACTCGCTTAATTCAATATACTGTATATGGTTGTTTTTTTTTAATCCTACATGTGAAATTACCCAATTTATGTTCTACTTCTATCCTAATTGAAATTCGCACTCGTGTACAGTGGGGAAAGCTAACGTGTGTTTTTTTTTTCAAAGTGCTTTTTAAACTGTAATGTTGAATTGACGAGGTTCAATTAAACGGATTGCTTCGAACACGACACTTCAAATCGATTCGATTTTTCCTTTCAATGAAAATCAACCATTTACAACCTATTTGCCCAGTGAATAAAAAAAAAAATCAATTTTCAACTGTTGCATTTGAGTGATGAAAAATTTCCACTGCTCAAAGCCGACTACTCAATTCGCACTCCCACTCCCCACTCATTTAATCACTTTCACTTCCATTTATTTTCCTCACCTCTCCAACATTTCCGAGTCGATTTCAAAACTGTGATAAATTACTTTTCGTTTTGTAAATTATAAAACATACGTTTCACCAGCCTATGACCCGAGTAATCTCGTCAAGCCTGACAACGAAATTGGCACCGTTTCTCTAACAAAACAAAATTTAGCCAAGTAAAAATTATTCTAAATTAGTCATTTTACAAACGTGTTACAACTTCCAGCTTTAACGACCACTACATTTACTAATGTATCAAACTTTATGTAGGGAAAATTCAAGTTTGTCCTATGTGTTTCACCTATCCAGATTTAAGCCTACACTCTGTTTAGCCTATTCCACAACCTGATACCTAGTTCTGTGCAGGTTTTGTGTTGAATTAAACATGATTCATTCAACTGAAAAATAATTTGTTATATAAATTCACTCGATATAACTGTGTACTTATTCTCTGTTCATACCAATATCGAGTTTTCAGAAAAATAAAACAGTTTGGTTTAAATTCACTCGATATAACTGTACTTATTCTCTGTTTATACTTATATCTAGTTTTCAAAAGTAAAACATTTTGGTTTTTCAGCTATTATTTTGTGATACATTTTCTAAATAATTTCAACAATTTAAAAAATATAAGATTACGTTACCAGTCGAGTGTTTATGTAATTACAATGTTTGAACTAGAAAAACAGGACACGTCAAGAAAATCGTGTTTTTTGCAATTATTCGAAGTGTTCTATCTTTCACTAATCTCCAGATAAACCAAAACAAATTATATTACTTTATAATGTAAATCTACTCAATTCTTAATACAATTATGCATTTTTCTCAATATAATTGATGATTTTCACGTCTTTTCTGGTCAACAGATTCATTCCTTATTCCGATAAACATACGTACCGTACTTGTATACTGTATAGTCCTTCGATTATTACGTCAAAAGGAATTAAGAGAAACAGCTTTCTATAAGTTACATTATTATAATATCTACTACTGACAAACGTCTCCATAACTCAATTCTTTCTTTATAATCTTCATTGCATAAACTAACTTCTACTACATAAACTACCACAAAAATATTTATTGAATGAAAAGAGTGGTTATTATATAATGTGTTATGATTAGTAATTGTAGATTTGTAAATACCAAATTGGCGTAACATATTTTATACATAATGTGGGTTCTCGCAGTTAGGGTTACAGAAACTTCATAGGAAACGTAGGCCTATTTTTCGGAAAAGTAAACAAACCACTTTTGCTGTCGAAGAGTAGGCGCGGTAGCCGTTTTTCGGTAGCAACATAGTAGCAATGTTTGTTGAATGCAAGTTTCATCCCCGAGGCTGTGAAGGCAACTTTTTCAACAAAACCCAACCAGTTCATTATCAACCTTGTTGGGAAGGAAAAACAGGAACAGATGGTGATCGACACATTTTCGCTCCAGCAACAACGACGACGACGACGACGACGACAAAAACAACAACAACATCATCCACACCTACCCAACTTTTTGGGTGTAAATCACTATCTTTTAAACCATGCTGGTAAATAACCTTCTTTTACAAGCTTGGCGTGCGAGAGCATCATTACCTTGATCCCCCCCAAATTTTCACGTGCCAAAAACACTCCGAATCTTTCATCGACATTTTCCGAACAAACAACCCACCGATGGGATACACTTGAAGAGGGGGAGGAAAAAAAACAGCACAAAAAAAGGGAAGAAAATATAATAACTAACAACCGGGATTGTGGAAAGAGAAGTGTATAATTTGATGGGTGGAGTTATTTGCTTTGATCAAAAGTTGGCTATTCACTCATATTTTTCTGATATGGTTTTTTTTGGTGTGTTGTTATTGTTTGTCTCGAACACTTCCACGTAAAGTTTAACACGTTTGTGACGAGTGGGGAAAATAGAGGAGGAAATGCGATGCCACCGCACGTTGAGGAGAAAAACCGTGAATTCGAATATACCATATTTGATGGTTGTGGTGAAATTACAAAAGGCAGGTGGAAGATGGAAAGGAAAAGATTGGTCGAAGGGAGCGTCAACTAAGGGGTCATCGACAGACGCCATTTTGAACTGTGTGACCACTGGTCAGCAAAAAATTGTTCCCCCACACACAACACAACGCCAACTCAACATCATCATTTCTTGAGGAAATTGAAATTTGAAGCCAACTTTATCCCACGTCTATTTCAAGGTATCACGTACGTGTAACTATATTGCAAATGTAATACATTTTATTCACTAATATGTATTCAATGTTAATCGGTGAATATTGGCTGACATAAAGTCCATGTTTACTGAGTATCAAAATCTATTATTGTAACTTTGTTGTTATTTTTGTACAAGAGTCAATTGGCTTGAATCAGTTCAAAACCTTCGATTACATTAAAACAATTCAAAGACATGGCGTGAAAGGGTGTTAAGTAACATTTTTCTCAAAATTATCCTAAAAGCATTTTCGAATGTGTAAAGTAAAATCTTCCTGACGCACAATTTTGAGCAAAACAACAATATGTGCAAAGATATTAGTGCAAAAAGTTGGAAATAGCCCATAGACAGCAAGGCAAGTTCAGATTTTTAAAAGTGTTTTCCTCAAAATTGTGAAAAATGTTAATCAACATCCTTTTGCATCAGGCCCTTCAATTCATCTGATCCGGCCCGGTTTAGATAAAATAGTTGAAATATCTTTGTAATGTACAACTCATTGAATGAATAAATAAATACTAATGCATTAACTATAAATCTAACACAGAATATAAATGAAATTTTATAACATTTGTTTTAAAGTTTAGTGTAGTTAGTTAGAGCTTATAATTAGCTAATAGGCCTAATCAGATTATAATTTTGATTATTTAATTACATAATATAGTTAAGCCTTTTTCTTGCTAAGTTAAGCTTTTTTTCTGCCATGTGTAGTGTATCTTTAAATTTTCAACTAAGAAAACTGATTAAACAAAAGCTCAAACGACAATGTCATTTTTAAAAACTCGTTCATTATAAACCGACATTATTA
>JAQIWH010002469.1:0-24409 GCA_034695005.1 Cryptops parisi | reverse complement strand
CACACAAACTTTTACAACAGTAGGTTAACTTAAATCTACACAGGTCTGGGCAATCCAGCTCACCAAAAATAGGATCAGGTTGGTGAGAGTTGATGTCCGTAATATCGTTTTCTTATGTGTGGTATCGTGACATTATTTATAATTTTTTACGTGATTTATATCTATTACGTTAGCGTGTAACCTGTTGTGCAAAAGTAGATTTCGTATAAAGATGAATCTCATGAAAATGAGACATTATTTCCTACTCCTTAATGTGCCGTTTTGTTTGTAGTGTTGCTAAATATACTAAATATATATCTCGTGACGTCGTGATTTGCAATTACCTGTACATATTTCGTTATGATTGATTGACGATTAATGCCAAGAAAAGTAGAATAGAAGTAATAAAACAACTCGCGGTATTTATTACTCAATATATACAGTACTTTAAACCCGTCAAACTATTTTCGAGTCAATAGTTTTTATTAGAGTTATTTTATTTTAGAGTTATTTTATTTTAGACTTTAACAGAATAAAAATCTCTGTAAGACAAAAGTAGTTTTGTTCGAATAGCTCATATGACACTGCCAAACCATGGTTTTAGTTTTCATTTCACATCAAAGACGACATCAGCCTTTTCTCTCCAAATTTCAGACTAAAAAAAAATATCCTATTTTTTCTCTTCTTTAAACATCGTTACTATAAAAGTTCAAACCCGAAAGCGATCCATCATTTATCCAGAATCTCATTTCATTCGAGCTAATAGTAGTAGTTATACCAACGACAAGTAGAATCATTTGGCAGAAAGAGAGAGAGAGAGAGAGAGACAAAAAACAGGCAGGTAGTAATGTCAGGAGCAATTGATGGAGGTTTTTGAGGACAGTTCGGATCAACTCTTTTGTTGTCTCCAACCCCGACCAATGCTCTCTTCCTATTGTCCTTGATTTTTAATTATTCAACTGCGATCGATAGACTCGTTTGGTAGTTGTACTTCCCCGTCCCGAGCCCAGAGATATTTATTATTCACGGACAGCAGCTCATTAGAAGAACCCCCTCCCTTACTCACAATGGTGGTCCACAGGCGGCGCCTACTTTCACCCCGTTCACTGTTCACGGTGGCAATCAGCGCCAGGTGCGTTGACGACCGTCACCGTGGCAACTCAACAGACAACAATAACACAGACTAGCAATCACGTGGCGACAAACAACAACAACACAACAACAACAACTCATCCGCCTTCGATTTTGCAACGAAGAATAAAAAAAAACAACCAAACACCAACTTTCCTTTTTACCTGGCTCCATCGTGGAAAGTAGTTCAGCCAAACCACTTCCTTATATTGGTAATGTATAATAAAACAGCGTAAAAGAAAATGTTCGAGCGAATAAAATCAAACGCAAAGGTATTAAATCATACGGAACCAGACAGAAGATGACCTTAATAGAAACCAAAAATAAAAAAAAAATAAAAATGTGTATTTTCTAAAATTTTAATGACGCTTTTTTTTCATGTATAACTTTCAACCAAACCCGCAACATTATTTTGTTGGTATTGTAATTTTTTATTTCTCATAGAAAACACGTTAAGACTGAGATCAAAACTAAGCTCATTCAACAAAATGTTCAAACAACTACTATCGAAAAAGACTCCAACAAAATTTTAGGAAGAGTATTGCTTACTTTCCTAATCTAATTGACGTTCGGATCTCGATAAAAGGGTTCGTCAAACTGAATGGAAGGTGATACCCAACCAACCCACCAGCACGGTGGTCCAAGTATTTGTATACTCGATCGATTGGAAAATAGCGAATGACACGGCTTCACTCTCTTCACCACATCCCAGACTTCGATCCAGAGATAAAATAACACAATACACTCTTACCCTCGCTCACTATCAACCCTTACTTGTCAACCCCGTAGAGAATTCTTCTCATTTCTCCTTTAAACCCTTCTTTTCAACAACGAACAAATGCCAAAGCAAACAATAGCCGTCTAAGTTTTTATACCCACTAGGAATAACAAACTTAATGGAAAGTATTTGTTTTAAAAAAAAAAATCTTTGACACCGTTCGCGTAAAAATACAGTTTACATTATATACCATAAACAAATTGATTGAACTTTTGAGAATCCAACTTGCATTTTAATGAGTGAAATGAGTTAGTATAATAAATAAAATAAAGTTCCTACCGATTTGTTGGTTGAAATCTTGTTGGAACTCCAGTAACCAAGTGGAGGAAGCCATTCCATTCTGAAGAGGAATACATTCGAACAGCGATCGATTCGATTTTCTGTGAAACCATGAATACTCGATCGACAGCGACTGACCAACTAAAACAAAACAAAAAATCAATATATAAGAAAAACGCAACAAGGAACAACTAGTCAACTATAAATCGACTACCAAACTCCTACTGTAAGTAACAGAAATAAATTTATTAGTTTACAGACCACGGGTTAGTTTTTGTATGATAGTTTTTTTTTGTGCAAACTTTACGATGTCACTAGTTCGACACAAATTTGTCCTCTTTTCAGTATCGTTCGTGAATATTGAGAACTGTGAACACCTTACGTTGCAGATTCACAGGAATGATAAAAAATAAAAAGTCCAGATGAAAAAGGAGAAGAAAAAACGTGTCAACTGAGCACAAAAATCAGCCCAGATCTCGTGGTTGGAGACAGCCGATTTTCTTTAATCTCGCCGGCAGGTAGTTAAGTCTAATCCATCAAACTGGGGATTAAGGGAGACGAAGGATGGCGTCGCCAGTAGCCTATGGGAATTGAAGATGGCTACCCGCACGGTCCCACTGCCACGCAGCAAAGACAAATTCAACCTTCCAAATGTGTTCGCACTCGTTTTTTCAAACCATTTATAAGAACCATAAATAATGGTCTTTTTTATCAACACCTACATGAAACATACGAACCAATCTATTCGAAATAATGATACAATAAGGTTGACCGAATTGAAGAATAGATTTTTAAAGAAATGTCAATAATTGTCATTTGACTCGTTTTCGATGCAAGACATGTTTTACTGGTCTACAGATGAACAAACTCATAAAAAAACACGAGTGAATGTTAAGCGTTCACCGAGCGAAGCACGGGTTTTTCGAAAAGCATAACAATGAATAGCAACATTGTATCGCTTTCCTGCTTAAAACAGCAATAGTTGAAGTATGCAAAGACTTTCCAAAAAATAACTAAACAAGAATACAAACTATAAAAATCATAAACAACTATTAACGTAAGTAAAATATTCACTGTCGATCTTTCATCTGGCAATATTATTGAAGGACAAACAGCCACCTGCTTACGTATGTGACTACTGGTAGTTCCAACTTGTTTGAGACTACCACCTGGTGCTAGTCTCAAATATGACTACACAAATTCCCATTTTCCTTTCTACCATAATAATAAACATAGCAGCCCATCACGTGTCAGGTCGTATCCGTAGCGATGCTGAGCCACCCAGAAAAATGCTACGCCTGCGTGAAGAAAGAAGAAAGAAGAAAGAACGGACAGACACACGCACGTAGGCAGATTGGAGTCGTTTAGTTATAAGCTAGATAAATAAATAAATAAATTTATACACGATATTAAAAATGTGTGCCTTACTGTCTATTAAATGATTATTTTTCATTACTTAAATGAATTTCTATTTTGGTATAATATAAAAAACGCGATCTATTTATTATTTGGCAATGATTCAAGATAGTACTGAAATGAGTTTGGAAATCCTGTCAAGTCCATCGTTAATTTCATCGTTTCTAAAACATGTTTCCTGGTATTAGAAAAGTTCTCTTTTTTTCACAATCGGGTCATAAGAACGATGCAGATTACAAGCCCCGAGAAAGGAAATGTTCATTCTTTCCAAACGACCTCAATTCATTCTTTTCAAGCGTGGGAGAAATTCGACATCATCATCGTCACCGTCGTCATCATCCCAGTCATTTACCATTCTTTTCATCGATCACGTGATCGGTAGCATCCGACCATCACCTGGTGGTAAGCTGATGGATTAGCGACGGCCATTTCTGCCAGCATGCGTCAAAGACAACCCCCGCTTTTTCGCGCTCCACTCGCTACAGTGTGACGCTCTTGTTCTCTCTTCTTCGTCACTCACCCTTCCCGCATCGATCGGTCGAGTGTGACGTCAGATAGTGTCAAACCCATCAACCCTTTCTTCTCCACGAGAATCATCAGAAAAGCATTGGGTGGGGGCGTCCTCGCTATCGCGCCATCAGCATAGACAATGGGGCGTCTTTTCCCCCACCCCACCGATTGCTCGAGACGACGACGATAAAAGACAAGTGTGCTGGACCAATTAACGAATCATAATAAAACGAGAAAAAGAAAGTCCGAGAAAACAACTCATCTTGTACGAGAGAGATAAACTGTCAGATCCATCGACAGCTCTTCGTTGCCAAAAAGTGTCAACATCGATGTCCAGAGAGCAACGCCCCCCCCCCCCAATCTCCGGGTAAAACGGATTGGCAGTGTCTTCGCGTTTAGTAAATTGGATTCTTTTATCGATAAGCACGACCAACCTTTGAAATAAAGATTTCTGTATTAACGCATTAAATTTCTTTAAAGTTTTGAAAAAAAAAGAAGACGACAAGTCAAAAATATTGTTAGAGCTTCGCGGGACAGTATTTCACGATACAATCAATACTTTGAAATCCAACAACAATTTTTTTTTTTTATTTATTTTAACAGGAAGCAAACCAATAAGGTTCGATGGTTACAAACAAGAAACATACAAATTAAATCAACAAAAAACAAACAAACAAAACAAACAGACAAAAAATTATAGTACACAAGCACTAATCAATGAAATTAATATGATTAAAAAGGAGGCTATTAAATTTTTTTCTTTTTTCTTAATTACGATCTTTGATTAAAAAAAGTGCACTAATAAATTAATTAGAAAAAGTGCATCAATCAATTAACTATAAATGCTGGCAACTTGTCACTTGCATTTATAACTCTCTTGTTTCACAAATTACAATAGCATTGCTAGTCCCGTAGGCTTGTTAAAAATGAAATAAAAATAAATAGCTGCATCGTGATGTAATAGTAACACACGTAAAAGCACATTCTGATACTAGCGCTAAACGATGCCTCGAGTGGTCCGAAACAGATGCCAAGAGTACTTTAAGACCTTAAATCCAATCCCGTTAACATCTATTTTAATCCCCTCTTCCCAACAGTATTTCTCAAAAGGAAGAGATTCTATCAAAATCCTCCGAATGATGTCCACATTCCAAACGCGACGAAGAATTCTCGCAAACCTTGAAGAGCACGAAGGACGAGAACACCTGAAGAGTTCTTCAAAACAGACGCGATATCCCTTAAGAGAGGGAATGAGGAATGAGTATGAAGAGGAAAATTAAGCGATGTCAACGAGTAAAAGTGCTCAACACGCTCGGTTGACCAACCCTCAGCGCGAGATAAGACACCGCTTATCTCGTCCGCACCTCTCGAGTACTTGGACCGACTTAGCGGCATCAGGGACTCGGTGGAAACTTCATCCGGCGCTCGAACCTCGAATCCGTTGGTTCGGAAAGCGCGAAATGCGGAAGGTTTCGAGCTGCAAAGTGGGAGAAGAGCCGGAGATCCGAAAATCCTTAACGACGGTGGCGCTTTGGGCTTCTTGGGGGAAGGTGGCGTATTGTGCCAGGCTCAACACCTCGCAAGCCTCTTAGGGTAATTAGAAGTGTCGAGCGAACCCAGATTGTCGACGATAGCGGGCATGCGCGACCCGAGATAAACGTATTTACAACGAACAAGTGACGAGGCGCCAATTCGGAAACCCGCTATCGCCCCGCCGCACCGTGCTAATTACCGACGCTAATTATTTTTCCTGCCATTGTCTTCGGCGGCGATATTAGCACCTCGCCACGCCATGCCCATTATCAGCCAATCCCAGCGTGCCCCCGCCGACGCCCCCCCTCATCCTAATGGCCGGTGGAATTTCAACGCCAACAGTATATCTGGCCGCCAGGTGGAGGGCGCTCGACCAGCCTTGTCACCCGACGAATTAACAGTCCAAATTAATGAGCCTCGGGGCATTCATCACGCGCACCGACCGGACGACAACTCGGACATCACCCACGCCTACCCGAGAAAAACAACAACTAAACCCCGACTTACCCCGCAGGGTCGAACGGTCGATCTTAATTTGTCATCGGCCGGACACTTTCGGTGAGTCCACGGGATAAACGAGAGACTAAGAGCCACTAACGACAACAGCTACACATACACGTACTGAAAAGAGGACTCCGCGAAAGGTGATGAAGATGAAGGGCGATCCTATAGTCACACGCCCTATCTCGCGAGAACGAATGGCTCAATTGTGTATGAACTTGGGCGTCAGCTTTGAACTGTTCAACTTTGACCACAAGAAATCGTCAACGTCGTTCATCATCGAATAATACAAACTCAAATCACTGACACAGAAAGCTTGTAAGATGACTCTTGTCTACTTTTTTAAATCCTCACCTTATCGGTGAATGTTTTTTTTATAATTAATTTTGAAATAGATTTAACACTGGTGAACGACTCAAAACATTATTTTCGTATTGAATTTGTCATTGTATTCTGACATGGCCTCGTATTAAAAAGTGTAATTGGAATGTGAAAGCTTGAAAACAAATTATCATTTATTTATTTTATTTTTTTATACGAACCAGGTAAACCATATAAAAATAATAAAATACAACACCAAAAACTTAATTAAAGGATACAATTAATAGTGTTAAGTACCATAAATACAATAATTGAATGAAAGATGGGTTTTTTTTCTTTAAAACACGTGATTGAACTTTAAAGAAATCTTGGCAAAATGGAGAATAATTAATTTGATGAGACAAAGTTTGAAAAGTTACGTTTTTTTGTATAATTTTGCGATTTTGTTTTTATTATACATAAATTAGTAAATCAATTAATAAATAAATAAAAAACTGAACAAGTTTCGAAGCATCTTGGCTTCATCAGCAGCACTGTATAAAAATAAAATTGTATACACTGCTGATGATGAAGCCAAGCTGCTTCAAAACTGGTTCAGTTTTTTTATTTATTTATTAATGTATGTATGATGAAAACAAAATGGCAAAATTATACAAAAAAACGTAACTTTTCAAACTTCGTCTCATCAAATTAATACAGTAATTATTGCTCGAGTTGATAGAATTTTAAATCAAAACAACCAATGAAACTATTCTTTTTAAAATAATTTTACTACTTTTAATATCAGTTTAGCTATACTGCAAGTTTGGATAGATTCTCATCTATAGAAACTTTCGTCCTGGTTACGAAAAAAAAATTCAAATTTACGTTGAGATTTAAAAATCCATAATCGTCTTTTAAAACATTTTCACAATCATCGCTTACACTATTAGGATAGAGACGGATTTAATAGGTTTGCCCAATGCAATAACTCCACGTTCCCAAGCGACGGTCATTCGAACAATAACCATCCGTTCCCCCCAAAGAATAAACTAACACTTTCAAAGCGCGATGATGAATGGGTGTTCGATCGACCCCGTCTATGGAAGTTTCCTCGTTTCTTGTTTAATCCGATTTTAATCGACCCAGCACCAAAATCGCGCTCGAAATGAGTGGACGGTGACAGCGAACAGGTTCTTGCAATGGAAGGAACTTGTCGCGAGAACCGCAAGCCTCGATTAAACGACACAAAACGAACCCTTTCAACAGGTTCGTCGCACGAGCCCACGTGGTGGCAACCGGTGGTTTTCCATTCTGTGGCCAACGAATCGAGGCGGGTGTGACCGCAGATTGACGGATTCGATTAAAGCAGCCGGCCAAACTGCGACGACGCAACAACATTTGCCACCCCCTGAGAAAGCAGCGACGAGGGGGAGTCCCTATATGTGTGTGTGTGTGTGTGTTTGGCTGTGGGTGTTGTGTGTTTAATGTGTGTGAAGGGTCTAAAAGTTGGGTGAGGAGAACAATTCCCAATTAACGTTGTTGTTGTTGTTGTTGCGCGAAAAATCTCTACTACTTCCGCAGCTGCTCTGCATCCCACTAGTTGACTAGAGAGAGGACAACTCCATCTCGTTGTTTCAATCCGCGTCCCTTTCCGATACGTATCGTTCACGAATCAGGTAATTTACGAACCGCGATTTGATTTACGATCCTCGGAAGTGGCACCGATTCCACTGAGAATTAATACCGATAACGAAGCCAAAGTTAACGATAGGCTCCTGTTGGTTGGTGATTTAATCCCTTTCCCCCCCTCACCTGGATTTTGGAAACTCGTGGTGAAACTAATTTCCAATGCAGGATTAACATTCTACAACCATCAATCCAGCACTGCTAATAAATTTACCAGCCGGAAATTTAAAAAAAAGAAAAAGATCTGCAGTGTCATAGTTAAGCTAACTTGACTAGTTACTTTGCAGTCAAAGATCGCGACTCGGTACACCATTGGTGATGAAGTATTAATTTAAAATTCACAGTTTGAAATAAAAATGTTAAGTTTACATTAAATTTACAAATAATTTGTTTAGTCATGTTTACACGCAGCAAAGTGGATTTTCTCAAAAGTGATGCGAACTACAAAAAACTCGGCTAATTTTCAGTCGCTTTCAGCGTGTTACACTTTCAATCCAAATACTTTCGACGTTAACTTCTCAACTATTAGTAATGTTTTTCCGAGATTTAATAGTCTATAAGCATAAATATTATACTGCCAATAAAGTTACTAACCAAAAATTATATTTAAAAAAAAAATTGGTACTACAATAAGTAACCTAATTTGACTAATTTCTTATTCTACTTCCTTTTTCGTTTTATTTCATTTATTTTTGCGTATTTTGATATAGCTTATACATTTATTTTCACCTTGTGTCGGAATAAGATTCAACTGGATTGTGTAAATAGATTAAATTTAATAAATAATAATCATGTCACAACCAAAGATCGTAATTTGGAGAACTTTGTAATTCAAAAACCCACTTGTCTACGATTAGTTACGGATCGTTCTTTCAAAGTTCACAGTGGTAATAAAAAATTTGAGCCAATCACGGAATTTGAGCATTTTTACACACATTCGGAGTGCTTTGTCTCAAAAGCAAAGCGGACAGCGAAAAACAAAGTTAGTTTCCTGCGCTTTCACGCATAATAGACTTTCAATCCTCTTGACGTGACTTTTCAGCTATCAGTGATGCGCGTCCAGAACTTTGGCAAGCGATGAAACAGAAGAATAATAAAAAAAGGAAAATAATATAAATATAAATAAAAATAAAAATAAAAAAACTAAAACCATTTTCAAACGAGTACAATAGACGGAGAGCAGATTTTATTTAAAGAAAAAGGTGGAAAAGGGTTGCCTGGTGAAAAAGCGAAGCCACGTCGTCGTCTTTCACGGTGGCAGCTTCAACGGGCGTCAGCGCCACATGTTCGCCATCCATTCAACACTAATACACGCTTAATTGAATGCACAATCACAATCCGGAGCCGAGTCGATCGAATGAATTTCCACCCGCCCTTCATCTTTTCAGACATCAGAGGGGGAAAATGAGCAAATTCTCTTTCTCTCCACAATTGCGTTGACAGCAAATCGTGTTTGTTTCGCCGTTTTCCAATCGAATCTCCTCTTCTTTATTTAAAAAAATAAAAAGATAAAATAAAATAAAAAAACTTCCCTTCCTCTTTTAATTTTTCACCAATCGATTTTTTCCCACAGTAGGTGCATGGCTCCAAATTGCCGCTTTTGACCTATTTTTTTCCCCTTTCCCAGTTTTCAGTTTTCCTCACCCAATCTCATTTTCTCATCTGCAATCCCCCTTGGGTGAAAATGGACTCGTCCCATCGATGCTTGCTTCCATCTTCTTTCCCCCAAAAGAGAGAAAGCGCCATCTAACGAGTCTGTTTACTGCCACTCTTCTATGAATATTCAAAATTCCAAAGCGTTCACAACTACCTTTCTCTTCGGAAAAAATTTTTTTTCATCATCCCTGTCGTCTTTCTTTTCAAGCCAAGTGGCTAACATCGCCTCGACGCCCACGCAATTCATCCTTCCTAACTCAATGGCAGCCATTTTTTCCTCTTTCCGTCGGCGCCTTAATCACCTTTATAATAATTAAATCACTGTCTCGTTCCTAATGCAAATTAAAACGTCTTTCCAAATCACCTGCTGCTTCGTTCCACCAATGACGTTAACAGCAACTTCCAAAATTCTTTTTGTTTGGAGTAGTCGTCTCCACTTTTTTTTTGTTCACCACTCGTTTTTTAAGTTTTGCTCGACACTTCAAAATTTCGCTCGACAAAAACGGCTAACTTTTCGCGTCAACTTCCAATTCGATTACGAAGCCGAAGTAAACGTTGTCTTCATCGTAGCGTATTGATCGATGGATTGGTATCACCCTCCCTCATCATCTTCAATTTTCCCAACGATACCTTAATCCGATAAACGTTGGCAGAAAAAAAAAATCTCAGCTAACAAAAAATAAAAAGGAAAAGAAAGAACTTATTCATGGGAGAAACTTAACGCAATTATCTTCGAGCTTCAATCACGACCGTGGGCATCGAATGCTATCAAAAAAAGTTTAGATTAACGAGCGAAAAAAAAAATCCTGGCTCGAATGCAAACTTTCATCGACCAAATTGGTGTTCGGGCAAAAACCAATAAATCCCCGAAACCGCAACTTCATTCTTAACTTTGGACCTTTACAACTGTTTCTCACGATACCCAGCAAAAATACGCTACGTTTTACCATTTATAAAACGCACGATAAAGGTGCGTTCAAATGAAAAGGTGCCGAGAGTCGTAAAAAGTTTATTTCTGTAGAAAATTACACATACTCTACATAATTTTGTAGACACTGATTCCATTGTGAAATTAAGTAATGGCTATCGAAATTCTGGATCCTGTAATCGGAACCATTGTGTGACCCCACATTTTAAATCGTCATCTGAAGCAAAGCAGCGATCTTTCAGAGCTTTTTTAAGCGGACCAAAGATGTGGCAGTCACAATAAGCAAAGATCCTCTCTAACCGAAGATAAAACACAACATGACTCTTCTAGTAGATGCTTGAGCCTAAAAGTTCTTGTGTGGGAGTGAGTTTGCATGTGTCCATTGAATAATGTTTCACTTCGATTCTGGCGGGCGATAACGCTCGCCCTTATCACTTATGCCTTACACGCAATGACTGCTCTTTCAAACACATTTTGGAAGTCTTTAAGCACACTCCGCATAGCCAAGAATTATCGTCCTAAAATTTTAACATCGTTGGTCCGTCTAAGAAAGCTTTGATAAGTCGCCTCTTTGCCTTGGACGATAATGTCAAGTGTGGTGTCACACAATCGATCCGATGTCAAGGCTCAGGCTTCTTCAAAAAACGATACCCATACATAATATCACAATGAAATATATTCCAAATGTCTACCAAATTATGTAGAGTATGTGTGATTAAATGCAAAAAATAAAATGTTTACTCGGCACCATTTCATTTGAACGCACCTTATACTAACAATTTGCCTAAATTCGATTTCATTACCGCAACAGTTTTCAAACTTTTTGAACTTATCTTGGGACCTCTTAAGCCCATGTTACACATCAAATTTTTTCAATCAAATTGAATGGATTTCAACTTTTTCTGACGTCATAAAACATCCGGGCGTGTTTCAGTGCTTTTATTGTTTCGTTGTTTGATTGAAAGTACGAAAACGCGCCAGGATGTGTGTATGGCGACAAAAAACCAGTTGGAATCGATGGTATTTGATTGAAAAAGTTTGACGTATGAAATGGGCTTTAGAAATTATTGAGGCTTTATTTTAAACAAATGATCTGTTCTGAAATCTATTAAATGTATAACAGGTAAATACCGTAATGTTTTCTTTCACTTTAGAAAAAAATGTTAAATCTGAAAATAGTTTGGCCAATTAACGCACCGCAGCTGACAAAGGTTTAATTTTTGAGAAAGTCTAATAATTATCAGTAATTTTTTTTCAATTTTTTAACTAATTTCTTCCAATGAATCTGTATAATAATGGATGATTTTAATAATTTTAATTTTTATATTTGTAAACATGTAAGTAGTTTACACAGCGTTTTAATACATAGCGGCTGAAAGTCTCATATAATAACGTTATCCGTCTCCTCTTTGAAGTCCCGAGATTATCATCTATCACGGCTAAATGCAGGCAACCCAAGATCCTTAATTTTAACCAATTGATTGTTTACCATCGTTTTAAGGAAGTTCCACGTATGATGACAAACCCACAACATCTTCTTCACCACCACGTTTCTCAATATGATAACACTATTCACTTACGCCTTGAAAACACTCATAAATTTCATTTCACAACTAATGATCAATTAAAGACCAAATTTAAGTACCCTTATAGTATTTATCATAGTTGGAGTTCACTTCCAAATCGTCTTCGCAAATTTGCCTCTTTGCGACCACTCGTAGAAAACAACTTTTTTAAAAATTTTGATAAAAACCTGCATCAATACTTTTTATTGGCATAATTTAAAATTACAATGTACATTATTGGACTTTAGTCTGCAATAAACTAAATCAAATCAAATATTACAAAAATAATTTTGAACTCGGGAACCACTTGAAAAGGTTTTGGAACCGGGGGTCCTAAAACTACACTTTGAGAAACGCGGCATCATGATCCCCCAAATATGAACACGCCTTAATGAGCACAAGGACATGCACGCGCGCGCACACCAACGCAAACACAATTCTACGTACACAAACTCGCTCACGAATGTACGCTCACGAACACCAACTCACATTAACCAACTGCCAAATGAGCACACGAATGCGCGTCAACAATCACGAACTTATACGAGTATGATAGCGAAAGCACGCAAGAATGGGCAACATCACACGCGACAACATAAACGACAGCACGTACATGCGAATTCATCCATACACCACATGTTTAACTTACAATAGGCTATAGTTCAGGACTACTATTATCTTCATTAATATAATTCTCTTAGGTATGCACCACGTTCTAAATCCACGCAGATTTACTATTATTATTTATTGGAGCATCCAGAAGGATAAGAAGACATACACATAAAAAAGAAAAAAAATACAAACAAAGCAATGCAACAAACGGAATGTTACACAATAAGGTGAGTCTAGCGATCCTCAGAATGAGGATTGCCAAATGACACTTTAAAATATAGATGCGCTAAAAACCCAGTAAAACGTTGAGAAGATACTACATACTAATTACAAGTAAAACAAGATAAAACACAGGCCAAGGGCAATTAACAGAATCTGACGGCTAACTCAATACAAATTGGTCAAGTAACTAGTGATAGTTAGTCTAGAGTGAAAAGTATAACTGACTTTAACTAACAAAGATTAGTTTGTTTTTGTTTTTTTTTGTTTTTTTTTTTTTCGTTATAAAAACACTGTTAATTGAATAAAAAAAGTAAAAAGTAGGGTGCTACAACTTGTAAAATATATAATGGAGATGACTAAAATTGTGATTTTGTGTTGCTTTATTGAGCAGCTTTTATGACTAAAGGTCATTTGACTTGATTGTTTAAGTAATAGTTGGAAATCTTTAAATTAAAATGGTTGCAGTTAATAAAGCATTTGTGGTCTGAACACTAGTATAACGTGTTTCTTATATCGTACAATTTGTTCCAGTCATTAACCACATTATATGGGAACCTATTTTTGATATAAGAAACCAGGGTGAACAATGAAATCCACGGGAAGCATACGTGTGTCTACAGAGCTAACATACGCCGTCAAGGTGTACGTAGGTGACGTATGTTACGCCAGAGCAATCATCTAGTATAGTTAATTTCAAAAGGTTTTTCATTTTGATATACAAATGTAAAGTATGCTTAACTATTTGATCCCCATCCTAATATATTGATCCGCTAGAACCGCGTAAAGAAGCAAATTAAAAATAAAAGAAATGTGATGAAGGGTTAATAGTAACTGTGTGGTCATGAAATGTCACTGAAATCGGAGACAAGTAATTTAATAGGATCTTAGAAGTGTTCGCTCTAGTTAGCTTTAAAATAGGTTTTCAGTATCCTTGGACTGTATTGGAAAACTCTCAAATTTTTTTACAAGTTAGAAACAATGATGATTGTCGTACGATTATGTCAATCACCACTCGTGGATGACTTAATAGAAAATCACACCAAAGAAACGTGTCATTAAAAATCGATTGCCGATGCTTACTTTCAATAGTCGAAAAAGTCCTCGCAAAACTAGCACCGGTTTTCCATTTATGTCATATAGAATAACAGGCTATTTTTTGTTCACGTATCAATTTTTCATCATAATTACCAACCACTCCCAAAAATAAAAATTTTAAAAAAATAAAAATAAAAAATAAAAAATCAGTAAAAACAAAAATGAAAATAAAAAAGTAAAGCTTTCAAAGGTAAAATACGTAGAAATCGATGCCCCAATCAAGGTCGAGATCATATTTCTAACGAACTTTTTTTTACTTGTTTAAGTGAATCTCCAATTTCAGATTTTGCATAAAGTCAAATTAGATTTTTATTTCCTTCTCCCCCGATAAAGAAAAGCGACTAGTGGGCAGAAAAAAAAATTAAAAGTAAAGTTTCAGAAAAGACGAAGAAGAAAAAAAAACTGTATCGGAAAAATCGACTTTCATTTTCATCAGGACCAAAAAAAAATCAGGGTTGTTCGAACCACTGAACTCGACATCAAAATAACTTGAAGCAGTTTGAGGAGTCCCAAAACAGATACAAAACGAGAAATCAACCACTGATGACACGATGAGCATACTTACTACCTGTGATCGTCGAAGCATGACCGAGTTACAACGACTGCAACAAATCATCGAGTTATTTCGACCACTCGAGCGCGATTCGTAACATATTCCAAAGGCACTCGAGGATTAATAAAAAGCTACGCTCCACTTGATGTCGAGTAAAGCTGGATTCGCATGATTCGAAAGGCTAACTTTATCCGTCTCTTCGATTCGCAAACAAGCATGATAAGAAACGTCTATGTTAAGCAGGTTAGTGAAATGCACCCGACCCACTTATTTATGGATCTGTCAGACAACCTATGTGGTTGTAAACATAACTTTGAACTTTTTTCAATTTTCGCTTGAAGAAACCCTATTTCCTTCACCAACAACCCTACAAGAAATCACCAACAAACTATAGACCATCACATCAAGCATATTGATGTAGGAGATATCATGCATGTAATGGAATATTTTACCCCTTAAGATTCGAAAAAGTGTCCAACAGATCCAATTATTGGACAGCCATCCATTTTCCACTTTTGATAGATTATTAACTAAACATCTTTTGTTTGTTGATTGAGTTTGCTTGTTGTTATGTCTTGTCATGTACCCTTTTGAATCTTAAGGTCTGGTTTTAATAAATAAATATAAAAAAAATAATCCTGTTTTTGACGTAGGTTAGTTGATGTAATACTGTACAGTACAGTACATAAAAAAAAACCTAGTCAAGTAATAGTTTTCGTTTTTTCAGTACAATATATTTTTCAATAAAACTTAATATATCACCCGTGATTGATATTCGTTTCCATTATACGACTTTCTGAACAAAGCTTTTAACAGGTAACAGCGCTGTTTTTACGTATTAAAGATAGGGTGGATGAAGAGATGGGAAATTTAGTAGTCTTATTGTAAAAACTTATAAAAGTTGAGCTTCCTACAACGTGATTTCACATAACGAGCGGTTTCAAGAAAACATTGCTCTTCATATAATGGGTGTAGTCTAGAATTGTAGACACTGGTTAATTATTGTATATAAAATATGATTATTTTTTTCAGAAGAACTGCATATTTACTTAGACTTAGCTAAACTTTGTTTCAACCTTATTTAAAACTATGCAATGCAGGAATGTTCAACAAAGACAATGTTTAAAACAAATCTGTTATGTAAATATGTCACGTCATACTGTAACAACGTCATTCAAAAACTTCATTGGATCCGAAGAGTGATTAATCTTGCATCCAGATCGCTTTTTTCATCTAACCTACAATTTTTAATATAAACTGCAAGCAAGAGCATTTATTGCCCCGCTTATGCATTAGGTATAACCTTCCAACAACCCCCTCCCTTAATCAATAAACCACCTGCCCTCTACTGGAAAAATCAAAAAACTTGGTTTTAACTTACGGTTGGAAGTGGCAGTTAAGTCCAGGGTCACGTGGGCGTAGATAGTGAAAGGTTGTCCAAGTAGCGGTTGTTGAGGCCCCGTGTTGAGCTGGATGGGGGGCAAGGGGGGCCCCTCGGTTGTCACCACGGCTGTAGCCCCATTCGACAGGCACGACGCCATCGACGATTGGCTGCAAAAAGGAAGAAAACCAGACGTGAGAGGAGGCAGATCGAGCGTTTACGTCATCGAAGAGTTTAATTGCATTTGGGTACACGAAACGGCTTTTAGGCGCAGCGCTAATGATATTTGCGAAATCAGGAATTGATGGAAGGCAAATGCTAATTGGCTGAGCCAAGCTTCGGCCGACGTCGCGAACGCACACTTTGCCAAAAGCAACGAAGAAACCGAAAACGAAGAAAGAAACGAAGAAAAAATCCAGCCAAGTTGCCCGAAGACAAGTGCAAAGAGAACTGCAATGTCCTAAACTATTATATTATTCTTTCTCATCTTAGCGCCACATCCACTACATTATGCAATTTTAAACAAAATAAATAAAAATTCTAAATCGAGTGCAAGCCTTAAAAATCAACGTGACAGTTATTTTGTCAAAACCATTTACTCGAATTTGATCACTGAAACCCTTCAATGAACTACTGCACCAATGGTCAATCGGAAATCAAGCAACCGAATGGATCGATAGGAAAGATTGAATGGTTCTATTACTTGTAAGCGAATAGGAATGCCATTGAATATTTAGTTCACAAAAATGAAAATGTTCAAGGTTTGGTGTAATTCAGGAACATTAATCACAAGTCAATCATTGTCATCCATGCTTGAAACATCTTTGAAATGAAGTACATGTAGGATAAAGTACATTTGAGGATGTACTTTATGTCCATAATCCTTAATTTATGCGAGGATTATGTTCTGGCAACCTGTCATGAAGCAAAACTTGCAAATTGTCATGAAAAGGCAAAGCAAACTACAGCGAACAGGCCGGAATTGTCATCACATGTAGCGTACACATTGTGCAAGCAAAGCAGCAATTGAAGGCTTGCCCGGAATAACATTGTATTTTACAAAAATTTAATATTGAGATTATTATGGAAAACTGTGTCTCATATATAGGCCAAGCTAGTGCTGCCAATAGACAAATTCATACCTACCTAAAACATACATATACCACTTTGAAATTGGGCATCTACTAGGTGACAATCAATGTGTTGCTGAAGACGACTTTTGCCATTTACTCAAAACTATAAATTGTTACATGCAACGTTATTCCGGGCAAGCCTTCAATTGTTGGGGCGTTCGATCACTTATTTACCACTGCAAGGAATTGCATAATATCGAATCGGTTCAGGACAGTAACCGGTTAACTCAACTTTTTGCCTAAAATATTTCTTTCTCCAATAGATATAACTTAATTGTTTCAAAATTCTGCATCGTTTGGTGCAAGAACAAAGCCAATATGATGCTCAAATACCGAGATTTTATCATCGATGACGCTGACAGTCACTGTTGAACGTATAAACCAAGTGATCTTCACAGCTATCTGGTAGCTGTTTATTATTTGTTGTGTACTGATTTTAGAACAAAACTACAAATACCTCCATTTCACATTTTTCTTTACTGTAAAAATAAATATATTATCAGTAAAGTATAGTATCAGTAAAGTATATGGCCAAAACTGCATTGACAAAGTGATCTGTACACATATCTAAATAATTTATTTGAAACATTTTGCATTTTCTACCGCTCAAAACAGTTTTTTGTCGATACCGTAAAATTTTAAAAAGTGGAGCTGACCTTTTTACTGCCCCGATCCCTTCAATTTTTATCGCCTATAACAAGTGCTGCATTTGGAATGTTTTGTCACATAATAGTAAAATTGCATATATGAAATTTGCATAAATCGATGACTCCTGGTACTAAGTTATATCAGGAATGTTACCGCAAGAAAATAACGCAAAAACAAATTTTGTGTCTTGTTTGTTTGTTTGTTTTGTGTTACTTTCCTGTAATCAAGCCTCTGAAAAAATAGAGGCGAAACGTCAGGGGGTGATGTTTTATTCCACCTGGTCAGTCGAAGGTAGAATTTTTATTTTATGATTTATCTTTTTTTTTTTGATTTCTTTGGTTTTTTGTTTTCTTGCCGTCGCAATGTCATTAAGGGTAGGAAAAAATACACTGCATGACAATTTATTGTAGATTAGTTCCTTTAGACTGAATATTTATAACTATTATTTAAGCAACTGTACATGCTACATAACTTTTGTAATTTAACTAAATAGTTATCACTTGCTTATTTATTTAAAACAAATATTAAAATACGGTACTGTAAAAATGTATTTCAGTACAAGCAAATTTTTTCTTATTTCCGATCTCTAAACATTGCAAAGTAAAGGTTGCCAGCCTTAAATGAAAAAAACATTCCAACCTCTTACAAGATCGAATTGTTCAATTTCCTCAGTGTCAAGCGTTAACCAATTTCCCACGTTCCTCGCAAGTACCATTGAAAAACGTTACAAGTTCTTAGTAGGTCTACAAAAGTGCTTAGGAGTGCAAGTTGATTTTTCATGGGAACGATTTTCAAACGTTATGTTAGGTCGTCGGAGCACTCGTTCCTAGAAGAAGGGGATCGTAAACTAAAAATGGCCGCTGCACCATTCACAAACCATCGCTAATTTAATGCCTCGTTTTTTTTTTTTGTCATCGTCGACCTTTACGTCGACGTTCCTAGCGATAAGAATTTTCCCCGAAAAAGAGGGTCGAGATTAAAATTATGATGGCGATCGCTTTATAAACCTAATAAACAATCATCTTCCTTTTTCCATTTCATAAACATGCCACGGGTATCGTTGTGAAATTTTAACTGAGTTGGAAAACGTATGACATCCCGACGGTGTCGTACTTCACCCTAATTCGATTATTGCTGGTGGCTGAATAATTCAACCGACACCTACAAGAAAACAAGTTGGCTCTCTTCCATCAAAACAGACCCCCGAAATAAATACCGGGTTTCTATTTTGCTCTTTCCAGGTCTGTTTTTTTCTCTCCTTCTTTCGAGTCCTAATTTTCCTCGTACGTTACGTGACGGGAGTGAAATTATCAACAAAGTCGTAATTTTTAAAGGGTAGATATAAATGTCGCACCGTAAACCTGTATCATTGCTCAATAAATCAGTCTAATAAAATATGCTTTCAGGTTAGGAAATAAAAAAAAATATATATATAAGCTTCGACTTCTATTGGGAATTGAACGTAAAAGTCAAATAGCTGCCAGCAGCGTGGCATTGGCAAATGGCGAATAAAACCTTTTTTTATGACCGCTGCATTTATTCAAATGTATTGAGTTTCATCTATGGCCATCGTAAAGATTACCATCTTGTGTAGCCAGCGAAATTAATATCGATGCCACAGCGTGTTCACGTTTGGTCATAACGAACCCAAAAAAATTGGTACATTGGTTTGTTGTTGAATGTTGTTGCCAAACAAGTGCTGTATTTGTCTTTTTAAAACTGCTGATGTTCGTTGGTTTGAAATAACGAAATAACCCAAGTAATAAACTAAGGAATAACGCTCCGTGGCTAAATTATGAGTGCATCAATCTTAGCAGTAAACGGCTCGAGCACGAAACAACACAAACCAACGAAAAATTTGGCAAACACGAGTGCAAATACTTCTACAGTTTCATCCAATAAGAGTAAATCAGCAACGTTATAGATCTTGGATTAAGATTATTATAATTAAAGCTACCTTTTAATTTCTTAAAATAAATTCTTCAAAATGTCTCAAGATCCGTTCCCTGATATGAAATGACTGTCAACGGAAACTGTAAATCCTTCAATAAATTGTGGCAAACTATGAAACTAGTGTGTAAATAAAAATAATCTTGTCGGTTGGTCTATACGTTATGTAAGCCAACATTAGTCGACGACTAAGAACCGGTATTAGTTCTAGAGATTTGTTTATTTTTCACAATTAAGGTAATTTTTTTTTCCTCGATAACTAATAGGAAGTTAAACCATGTGGTGAATATTGTCGTGTAACACAATTTTGAATTATTTCACTATCTTCGCTTTGTTCACAGAATCCATCATCGGAACTAGAACCGTATGATGGCGTAGAAAGACACCAGGTTATTTGTACATCTAGCGGATAACAATGAAGCACAAGTCCCAACAACCTTTGTTGAAGTAGGGGATTAGGTAGGTTCGCTAATTCATTTGCTGTCAACGAAATTTGTTCATCATTTCGCGCCAAGCATGGCAGTAAACCTTTAAAGCGTTTCGAAGAGACTCTTATCACTTAAACAGCGCCATCGTGCCAACGTATGTTTATCAAAGCTGTCAGCCATCGGTGGTGTACGGTATATATGTGTAGAGAAAGAGAGAGAGAGAGAGAGAGTAGCATTCCTACTAATAACACAATGTTGCGAACGCTCGTGCAACCACCGACAGAACCGCGCACAAATCCCATTGATCAGAAGCAGCTTCAGCACCTCGATCTTCTTTATCACCACCCCCATCACCTTGCTTCCCCCTCCTCCACCTCTTTTCCCCCTCCTCTTTGGCCCCTCTCTCCGAACACACACTCGGTCGGTTCCAGTCGGCAGCCATCTTGATGGATGAGATCGAGAGGGAATCCTTCGGTGGCAACATGATTTTCTTGGAGAAAAACCGTAATTGCAACACGCGTTGCTGCAACCACCCTCGCCTACGCCCACGCGCCTGTCACGTGCCCCGAATCGAGCTCATCAATCACGACGACGACGACGTCGATCCGTGGTCGGCCTCCTATTCGTCGACAGAGCAAAGTCCGTAAAGACGGGCTCGTTTGCACTCCCGCCATCGGAAGGGTAAATGCGAAAAGAGGGATAGGGGAGAAAACGGAGGGGGAGGGAAAAGAGGCACCGAACAACCACCACCACCACTACTAGTATTACCATTACTACTAGTCGAACGGGGTGAAATCGATACGGCCAAAAATGCACGTGGAAGGGTCGCACCAACTTTCCGGATGGGTCAATCCCTACCGATGCCTAGCGATAAGAAACCCGAGTCGGATCGAGAGCTTTGGACAGGGACATTCGGAACCCTGCTTAAATTGCTCGCAATGATTAATTAGCGTGTCAATACGGGGAAGGGGTAGGCATTCGTTCCGATTGGATTTCAAGAAAAAAAAAGGGGCTTCCAACAGGATGTGCTGTTCAAATATCAGCGAACGTCATAAATCGGCCAGAAACGTATGGTGCACGCATAAAATATACGCAGCAGAACAACAAAAACTTTGTAGCAAGAAGTAAAAAAAAAATTACCCGTGATCACTACGTCATCATCGTTAGAATTTAATCAAAACTATTCAAAGGCTTCACGATGATTACGTCAACACAACTTTAAAAAATATAGTCAAAATATAAATTTCAAGTATAAATATACTTCTTTATGATCCTAATCGTGTTATACAGCAAAATTCTAAATAATCGAAGTGAGCTATATAAAATTAAAATGTTCTAATGTCTAGTTTTCTTTCTGATATCTATTTGAGCGAGCATGAGTAGAATACGGTTGAATCGATTTTAACAAAACTCTGTATACCTAAGTTGATTCCGGAAGGATATTCGAAGCTGTTGTCCATGTTAACATTTTTTTTATCGAGAACCTGACAAAAGCGTCCGTTTTACGCTCCCACCCCCCTCACTTTACGAGTTTTGTTATGTTCATACTGGCGTGTTGGAAAGCGGGAATAAATTAAGAAGGGATTGATTTACATCATTCGCGTTGTATGTTCATATTTTATTAATTTAATTAGGAAGTGGGAAGGAGAAACTTGCGGATCTGTCACAAATATAGACGGAGTCTGCAATTTTCTTATTGCAAATAAGCGAACCGTGAAATACAAATTGCAAATGGCGAGGGTTCACTGTGCGAGGCCACGGGTTCATCGACGAGTGGGGCAATAAATAGTAACCATTTTCAACACTTTTCTGAAATACACGGTGTACTTTTGGATTGTTTGTCGATAAAATAAAATGAATAAAATAAGCAAATCATGGGTTTTTCTGCCGATGAAATATAAAACTTTTTTATTTATTTTGTAACCATCATGTCTGTTCCTGAAATGTTTTGCTCGATTCATTCTATTGCAATGATTCTGTCACCGAAAAGACTCTCGCAGACGAAAACATTTCTCCCCAAACGAAGTCTTAACCTCAACCTCACAACCAGCAAAAGCGAAGATCCGCTCTCTAATTACGTATGTGAACAGATCGATTTTGTGAGTAAATTGAAGAAGAGCCCGTCGGGAAAAACTAAGACGAAGACGTTTCCATCCGTCGCGTACCGCAAAAAAAAAATAGTGAAGAAGTGAATAAAAAAATCAAAACCTAACGAAACAGTTGCTGTGATAAATAATACATTGAGGAGCAAGCATATTAAGAATTTCTTTTTCTACTTAGTTAGTCAAACACAATTTCTTTACTCTACTAGACTGTGACTCGAAGCGAGCGTGATTCTTCTGAGTTAGAGCGAGCCATTGAAGACCCTGAAAACACGTCTCATTCACTGGTTCTAAGCGTGGCGTCTGTTTGACATCTCTGTTTATCGATTCTGTAAACAAGCCGAGTGATAGCTGCTTCGGCACTTCCTAACAAATGACGACTCGGGAAATGTCCTTCACCTCTCTGCCATTAATTTCTTCGACGTCACAAGGCGTATAGAAAAGATGTACCAATCCTCGCGTTTTGAAAAGACAGGAAGACTTTTTTCCCCCACACACACCCACGCTGGAGGAATTTCATTTCCCGCCACTCGGCCTAGACGAGACCGACTGCCTACAAAACTGGTGATGAAGAACCTTGTTGGCGCCAAAAGTGTGACGCCAAAGAGAAAATAACAAAGAACACACCAAACACTAAGAACCGCCCATGTGCCGGAAAAAAAACGAATTATCGAGTAATGTCCTCAGAAAGTGAAGTGGTCGGCAGCTGCTTTTCTATAAACAACACGCAGAGCCCCCATAAGTTATTACGCACGAATGATCTTTTGACGTCACTGCTTATAGTCGCCTGTCACATACACCATCGTACTACGACTACCAAACAGCACTTTGCGGTCTTCCCAATTCTAATCGACATTTTCATCCATACATGACAACTCTAATTAATTTTCGACACCTGTATTGTATCGGAACTTTAAATGGTCTTAAGAACATCAATTCCGTCATATACTGTAACTTTAACCTCTTCAAGTAACCAGACATTATATTGAGGCTAACAACATACGTTATAATTTTTAGGTAACCAATGAGGGTTGATGCGATTTTCAAAGTTAATATATTGCGACAGAAAAAAATAAATTGAAAAACCACATAAACTTTGTTATTTGGTTACCCAATAACATAAATGATTACCAATTAAACATCAACGCAGTGAATCCTTATTAACATCACCTAAACTTCAAACCTCTCACAGTATAGTGGAAACTGTAGTTGGACTGTCATTAACGTTGAAACCCTCTAAACAGTGTTAAATGGTGTGTGCAGAAGTTTAATGTTCCAAGAGTAGGGAGGTCGAAACAGTATAATGAGAACGTCTAGACAAATACTCACATTATATAAACTTGGGCTTCACTGCCCTAATGTAGTCAAGTATTAAATTTACTCGTTTTGATTATACAGCATACGTTCCACCCCTAATCGGATCGCGTTGCCACAATTACCATTAACAAAACTTTTTTCGCTTCAAAAAAAAAAAAATAGAAGATGAATTCTAAAATTTGCTAGCCAGTATTACAGTATCTCAACGGGTTTTGTTTGTTTTTTTATCTTGTCGAAGCTTTTGTTTTGAAGACAGCGTTAGAGAAAACGTCTTCGTGAAAAAAATCAATAGCGACCACGCAAAGCGGTCAATTAATTTTCTAAGTTAGGAAGGCAAGAGCGAAGATGGCGGCCGAGGTCGACCGAGCATTGCTGCGAGGAAATTAGTGTTTCCGCTCCCAAACTGAAGGCTATCATTCAACCCTTAATAACAATCTCTGACAGTTATTGAATAAACTAGGGGGTAAACTTTCTTCCGTCTTCTTCTTCGAGCCCTATGAATTCTACAACTAACGTCAACATGATCAATGGCGGTTTGTTTACGTGGCTGAAAATCGGGTGTCATGGATTCTTAATGCAACGAGAAAAACGAAGATAAATTTCGCCCTCCATTAGATTTCCAACTGCTACTTTGCTCTTGTAATTCACCCACGCCTAAACGCTCGCGCCATAAATTCATTCCCCTCACTTACCCCCCCCCCCC
>JAQIWH010002468.1:0-24410 GCA_034695005.1 Cryptops parisi | reverse complement strand
CTTTTACGCATTTGTTTATTTAATTAGGATTCGATTCTATTACCACCCGTGCTTCTGCACGGGTTAACCTCTAGTACATATATAAACAGGTAAGTCAAAAGAGCGTATAATTTCATGAACAAAAAGGTAAGAATTAAGAAAGGTGTGAAACGATAAAAAACATTTAAAATAACAAACAAGTCGATGGTTATGGATTGGTTATAATATCCATAAGTGATGATAGCTGAGGGTTAGTTTTAACAGGACACTACGAACAGCTTTTTCTCTCACAAAATATCAATCGATCGATCACCGAATTTTGTCAGCGACGTAAAATACCAACCTTGAATACCCTGATAGATAAACATTGGATGGATGTGTCAAAGCACTGAGCTCAGCATGACGATATAGCTCTCATTCGTACCATGGAATAAAAGGGTACCTCACTCAAGGTGGATGATGACACAAAGAAAACGAGCCATCTTAAGAAGAAGTGCATTCAATAAAGGGAAATAAATTCCCGTACGTACAAAGTATTCCCTATTTGGAACCAGCTACCCTATTCCAGGTCCGGAAGGAGATATTGTCTGCACCAGATACAAGTGTATGTATGATAAGTTGCAAACATTTTTCCCACACTATTAAGAAACATTTTATGCAAACACAAATAAATGTACAAGTAGAATTGTTGAGGCTAAGGTTTATTTTTAACAGTTGATGTCTTTTATATATTTCTTGTAAATTTTAACTATTTTTTACACGCTACTACAGTGAGCATGAGTGAACAATGGGTTTTTTATTATCTTCTCTGTTTGTTTGTTTTTTATATTATATTTGCTGTGGTGATTTCCACTTTTTATATGAATGTAAATTTTTTGTCTTTTAGGTCTAATTTGTATTGTCCTCTTATCCAACTTTGGATGCTGTCTTGAAATAAATAAATAAATAAACTTTAGAGAGATTGAACCGTTTAGGACGAAAATAAACGTGGTAACACTGTACTAAAATACGAAAACGTAAAATGAGTTGAACTTTCTAAGAAAGAAAGTTTCACGAGGTCGTGAAAGTTGTGGAGGAAACACTTAATTTTGAAACCTACGCTTCAATGGCTCGCAGAGTAACTTTCAAGGCTCATTATTATAATAATCTTGGGTGGCGACAGATTGAGACTCGCAATTATTGTTCTTTCCGAAACATTTGGAAAATCGATGGAGACCCCGATTTCGAACGGATGTCATTCACTGGCGTCGCTTCTAAACGGCGATGAAAGTAAAGGGACGAAAGGCAGGCGTCAGCAGACCAGCAGACTAACAGACTTTTTCATTGAGTGGTGTGTACGAACGACACATATTTCGGTCTTTAAAACGTCGCTTTTGGTGTCACCGTGTGTGTCTGTGTGTGGATGTGTCTCGGTCGGGATAGGTTCGATCGCGCGCGCGCCGACAGCGTCGGCTCCCGAGCCAATCAAAAGCGCCGCCCGAACCGCGAGGACTCCCCAGCTGGCACCGAGCCAACATCCGGCGCCCCCGCCTTCGTCCCCCCTTTCGTGACACACCATCGACAACGTTGACAGGTGAAACCCTTTCTCGTAGGCTTACTTAGCTACCCCCTCCTCGTCGACGATATTTTCTTTTCACGTCGAAATGACGAAATAGGATATGCGCCTGTAAAAAGACCAAAACCCAACTGTCCCGTTATCAGCGGACAGTTCACGGGACAGGGACAGTGTTCAAGATTGTAAAGTAATCGTTAACAAATACGACTGTTGAAAGATTACCATGGAGGTGAGCAAAATGAAACGTTGCAGCACGCTACCGCATATAACAGGTACCGTTTTTTGCCTGCAAAAATGTTGTGACGAAAAACATGAGTTAAACGAGTTAAATGAGGAAAACGACACATAATTGAATGCATTTTTATCGATTGATAGCAAGTAAATAGGTTAGAATAGCTGGCTTACGTACACGATAACGATTGTTTACACTAGTTTTATGAGTACTTTGGACTTTGGTTGTGCTTTTTTACTCCGAAGTGTCAACTGTCCGGAAAGCAATGCTGGTACTCTGTCAGTTTTATCATTTATGAATGGCTGGTCCTTGATGAATGCCACTTTTGAACAATTTTAACAATTATTCAATTTCATTGACCAAATCGCCGAGCCAAACTTGATAGCGACGGAATCATGCAACACTCGAGAGTTAACCGTTACGTTTCAACTTCGTGCGATGTCTCTTGTGACACTACGAACGTCATTGAAATGATTGCCATTGTTGAACATCATTGGCCTGTTTTAATACGTACTACTGTTTAAGATTTCAAGACAATCGAGCTGCGTACTTATAAACCTATTAGCAGCGTTTTAAACGTATCCCACAATCCATCCTTAAAAGCCATATCTCACTCAGATTCTCTTACAGTTCATTCCACCAATGGAATAACCTCCCATTGAAGATCAGACACCTACCTGTTCAATGCAGAGATATTAAATGTAACAGCAACATTCAATGTGTACCCACTTCAAACAAAAGCTCATAATGCACATATTAAATACCGATAAATACTAAATGCCGACAGCATTAATTTCCACCTATTTTGATTTACTTACACTGTTTATACTGACGTTTTTTCTGTGTTTATTGTACTTACAACAACTTTCACCTTTGACTCACTTTATTGATTTATGTACTGTGTGTTTTTGACGAAAACGATGAAACACCCGTTTTTTCATTTTCAATTATGCAATACTTTATTTGATATACATAGCAGCTACAATGTATGTGATGTCATAGCAATTTTTTTTTGCTTATTGGATGTGTGACTCATGAAAATAGTCATGATTTTGAATTTTTCAGCCCACATTGAAAAGTTAACAAATCGTATTAACTCCCAACTCTTACTAAGAGACTTAAAATCACTCCTAGTTTATCCGAAAAAAGGTCTTTGTAAAATCTAAAATTAATTCTATTCTGATCTATGGAATCAACATTTGGAGTGATGCTCCCGATTACCGAATAAATAAATTGAGAGTTGCCTTCAATCGAATCATTCGTATTCTGTTTGGGCTGGGGCTCTACAGGTCGATCTCCTCCTTTCTTCGTACTCGAGGACTTATGGATATAACACAATTGATATTGTTTCATCGTATGCTCGAAATTGGAAGGGGCTTAAGATGATCGAAACACCCTCTTCATTTTCTTAGTAATTGGATTGTTGACCGAACAAACACAAGAGAGAATTATCGGTTTAATATATCTGGCAAAAGAGTTTCTGATCACGCTATGAACCGATACTTTTATAATTCTATAAAAAGCTGGAATGCTCTTCCAACCACCATACAAAAAACTGTCAGAACTTTTCTTGTGACAGAAATTGACACTTTAAAAAAACATTATTTAAGCATATCCTTCATTGTTAGTTTTTGCTTCACAGTTTGATTTTTTTTGTCATTTTATTGTCATGATTATTGTACATTTTTACTAATTTACCTGTTTATATGATTTAATCCGTCTGGAGTGTGAAACTTTGAAATAAAAAAATTAAAAATATAAAATATAAATGAATAAATTTGTGCAACTTTTACCAGTGTGCTAGTGACTTCATGGATGTATAGACTAATATGAAAATATCAGCTTTTCACGCATTGTCATTGGACTGGAAAGAACCTTCTATTGTGACTAGATGTCTTTGTCCGAACATTTGACCAGATTTCTGACTGAAGGGTTGCTTTTCATTTTAGTTCAAAACTTTGTTGTATCGTATATTTCGTACTTTTCTTTAATGGAAGTAAGACAGACGTACGTCATCTGTGTCAAAGATGACTGATAAGTACAATTCACTTTGTATAGTTTTTTTTGCTAGTTGTTTTTTTCGTCTTGTGTTGTTAACATGTTCCATTGGAATGCACAGATCAGATCAGTAAATAAGGGTTGATTAAAAAAAAAAGGTTTAGGAAACAGTCTGTTGAAGTCTATTAGCATCGATGGCGAAGACCACGAGCAAAAGGAACACCCGGTGAAAGGTGGTGGTTGTCTTCACATTTTGAACTGCATTCACGAAGGGCGCCGAAGAAAGAGATGGTAGTAGCAATGCAAGTAAACGTAGCAGTAGTAGGATGTGTAGTGTCTAGCTGGTGAGTGCCACCGAAACCTGCTTTTTGTGACGCTCAGCAAAGGCAGTAGTAGGGAAGAAATGGAAGAGGAAAAGAAAGGGAAGAAAGGTCCACGTTTCGCTTGTGGCAGCGAAGAAAATCAACTCGTTAGGAGGTTCGATGAATAGGGGCTTTGGCGTTACCAGTCTATGGCGTTACTCTGCTCTACTCTACCCCACCCTACTTTACCTATACTAGGGAATGTTGGGTTGGCAGGAGCTAGTTGGTGGCGTGTGAAACTTCGACAAAGGAGAAAAAATAAAAGCGCTCGATGACCTATTTTAGTGTCGAAGAAATCGGTTTTCTTCTATATGCAACTCCCTGTGGCTCAAATAGGGTGGCAATACAGAACCGAATAATTTTTTATTTTGTTTTTAATTTTTTCCAAAATCACGAGTTGCAAAAAAAAAAAAAATTGTGATAAAATATTGTGCATCTTATAAATTAAACAAGGGAGGGAGTCTTAACAAAAATATAGGTTTATCTCAACACGAAAAATAAGTTTGGTAATATTAATTGTTTATTGTTGTTTATTGACCTTTTAAACAATTCAAAGCGATCGGTGTATTTACAATCAAAAAACAAAACAACCAAAATACAATCAAAATAAAATACAACGAAAACAATCAAAACACAAAACCAAACAAAGCAAACTGACGCAAAAACAAGGGGGCAAATGCGTAATAATCTTTTGATATCACTAACAGTACCGTGATTCGATGTAATAACGACTTTTTTAAAGTGATTTTTGAAATCGGCTAAAGAATTTTTATTTTTGAATAATGAAGCAACGTTTGAAACTATACTGGTCTAAACAATCGTGAATAAACACAAGACAAACTTAAGAAGGATAAATGGATAAGTTTGGCTTGTCATACACTTAAACCAAAGCGGGACAATGGAATCCTGAACCCGAAAATGAGGTGACACAACGAGAAGACTCGTGTCAGACATGAGTGATGATCAGAAGCACTGTGGTTGACTCAAAACCTAGTGGTGTTGGTGAAGAGTGAAGACCATAGTCAAAATCTGATACGGTACAGTACGTAAACGTTAATAGTGTACATGTTGGATATGGGTAATGGGTATTATAAGTTTAACATTCGAACGTGGTATCGTTCAGTGTTCCACGAATCAACTTTGACTTAAATAGACAGAAAAACCCGTGTACTTATTTAATTTACGTGGAATTGTTCAGTGTCCCAAATTGAGAAACTCAATTTGGGGACCAAAGGTCACGATCGGTAATAAAATATGAATATTAGTATTAGTATTATTTTATTTATTTTAACAATAGTACGACCACAGAGGTCAAAATTTGGTTACAGTAAACTATTAAACATAATACATATAAATTAGTATTGTATGTCAACAACATTCGAGTTCATAAAGGGTGGCGCAAGCCCCTTCACGATTTTAAATTGAGAGAAAATTAGATAACTCAATTATGTTTGAAATAATATAAAACACATTTTATTGAAATGTTTGTAAAGTTATTTGCGAAATACAACAATCTTTCAACTGACTTCTTCCTTTACGTTGACTATAAGTAACGGCGTAAATCCACTTTTGTCGTTATTCCTTAAAATGCATATATTAAATAGTTTTAAGACCAGTCTATAGCATAAAGACATTGTGTTGCCTATAATTTGCACTTTCGGACTTCTTGGAGCAAGAATATAGAACACGACTATTGTAAATCTGAAATTTTTTGTGATTTCTTTCTTTTTCTCGCTTTGCCTCCTGGTTGTTTCACTTGTTTGTTTCACTTCCAAAAACAATGGAAAAGATACTGATCTTTGGCGTAAATGCATTTATAAACTAGCACACTATTTGGAATAACGGTGTAATTGCATTTTTTAATTGGCCCGTCACTTGAGGCCTGTCATCTAAAGTTAACAGATTTTTTTTTTTTTGCAAATCCTGTTTATTTTTCTTCTATAAATACGCAGTTGACAGGATTTATTTTAGTCTTAAATTTAAAGGTGCCAGAAGTTTGTACCTTTTTTCTACATTTTTTTAGTTAAGCCGTTCTTCCACCCAACTCCTCAAGTGCAGTGTGGTGTGGTTAGAAGAAGTATTTCTTACATTACTCCACCAAACGATCGCACTAGCAATGCTCCTTCTGTTTTCTAAGTGAATTGTAACGATTTAATTTTTTCTTGAAGCGTGCGTTGTGACGTTTTCAAAACTCCCAACACAACTGCGCAAAATAACAAGCAAAGCAGATTCACTCCAATAAATTATATTCGGATTTAAATCGTGAAAAACGTTAGTGAATTTACTAGTTTTCAGTTGTTTTAGACTATATTTACTGCTTCAGGAATATAAATGTCAACCAAAATAGGTGAATGGAAATGTCTTTTTGTTATATAACAATTGAAGTCGTTGAGTAGTTATTTTATTTTATCTCAAGTGTACAGTTGACGAAATAGACAAAATATGAAAGAACCTATATGATTAGACGGATTATTTATCTAAGTTTTATCTGTATGCCATTTCGAGAGAACTGGGAGATCCTGGTGAATCATTTAGTTAGTTTATGTGCTTCTCAAAAATCATTGACATACGTTAAGAGCAGTGAATGCAACTAGACAATCAATTAGTTTTTAAGTAAGTTTATATTATTGAATTGGGAAATGGTAATATAGTCGAATCTATTTTTATGCGGTTTAATGATGTTTCGAAGTTATGCGGTGTGGAATCGGGAGGGGGGTTGTTGTACTGTATACCTATAGCCTACGGATAAGGTGTTTCGGTGAGTTCCCTTTTGGTTATGCAATGCGATATCGGCGATTGATTCTAAAATCATTTTCTTGGCGTAAATGACGCAGATTCCGAATAAGACTTCAAATTTAAATGTGAGCTGAAGAATCGTATCATACTAAGTCACTCTCTGTAGTGTGAAAAGTAGTGTACGTACAGTGTGATACACTACAGTTTATCACACTGCACGTACACTACTTTTCATTAAAATTAAATCGATAAAATTTGAAAACAAACTCATTGTTTGGTTTCATGCGGGTTTGGAAAATTATGTAACGTATCACTAATTTTACAATGTAAGCTATGACTTTTTTTTATGCGAGTTTTTATATGTGGTTTTCTTTGGAACGTATCTACCGCATAAAAAGAGACCCGACTGCACTTAAATTTTGATCAAAGTTGGAACAAAATTGGAGTGGTTATAATTAACAACACTCCAATTTTGAACCAATTAACATTCAGGGGGTCTTAATTTATTAGCCAAAATATGAAGTACCTATAATGAGACTAATTATTTCATTTGCGTCACATCGTTGTGAAAAGCTGATATCTACGTTAACATTCTCCATTGACGGAAAGAAGATTTTGTTTTTTTCTGGTGAACAGCACATTGGGGTGTAGCGATTGTTGAAATAGAGATAGGGACTCAGAAAACGTGACAATGTAGTAGGCCGTCATAGGCGTTGACAAGGATTTTGTTTCTAAGCCTGTGTCTCCAGAGTGTTGACTTTGTACTCGGTCCAACTTGCAGTGTCGCACAGCATTTAAAACTCAAACTGACTTGTGTTATCATCACGGTGTGTCGTTCAAGTTGACGAAGCCTCCGACTTGCACTCGAATAAATATCGATCGCTGCATTGGGTTTTTAAATCGATGCGAAGACTAGTTTCTTTTTCGGGTAGATATATTCTCGGATATCATCGGTCGTTTTCTACGTTAATCTTGAATTTAGACAAATCGTTGGGCATTAAGCCTAATTTCAGTTCTGTCACTTAAATGAAATGAACTTTCATAATCATCCTTTGTCAATTTAAAAAACAAACAAACATGATCTGTGTTAGATTTCAAGAATTCTCGTCTTCACTTTGTGTTGTATCATTTCAAATGTACTTATTTTGTTTTTTTTGTCTTTTGTAGGTCAACCTCTTTGAATGAGCACAATGCATCGGACGACCAAGATCAAGATTACCGAGCTGAACTCGCATCTGATTTGTCACCTGTGTCATGGCTACTACATTGATGCCACCACCATCATCGAGTGCCTGCATTCGTGTAAGTAGACCAAACTGTCGTTATCGGTTAATGGTTACGTTGCAAGGACGCTAGTCAAGGGTGAAAACGAACGTGATTTGGTTGATGCGAAATGACAAGTCCTGTCAAAGGAAATCGTTCCTCTTTTTTTCCCTTTATTTTTCATTTGAGGGGTCGCTTAGGAACGAATAATGATGACGTTGAGAACCCATCTGGGATGGGGAAATCGTCGTCTTTTGTTTTGTTCGTTTTTTAAATCACGTTTCATTAAGTGGATTAAGTCCTGCCCCATGCGAATAATTCACACGAAGACATAAACGAGTCAATTTCATTAAAAAAATGCTAATTGTATTTTTCTGTTACTTTCACAACTTCAAAAATTAACAATACAGTTTTTCAGTGTCAGTCACACTGGCAATACTGTATTTTCATAAACATGAATTAAAAAAACTATTTAACCAACACAACCCAAACCATTAAAAGAAAATACACCCTTTAATCTAGCTAGAAAAATAAAACTCTTGAATTAAATAGTCAGGATATGGATAACTATAACAAAAAACTAGTGAGATTACCCAAAATACTAAAAACATATACAATATAAGCTTTTATGTGTATTCCTAATGCATATAAAATAAGCCTTCTTATATAAGCTTTTAACCATACATTATGTTTTTTTTCTTAACTACTCGTCAACAATGACATGCGCTAGTAGTTGTGTTTCTATTATTACTTAGTAACCTGTTACTAACGCCAAATAGCATTATATTAACTCTCACAGACAGACAGAACTGGAGAACTATAATATACGGTAGGAGATTAGATTACAAATTTTTCTTATTCTTCGATTTTGTTGACACATTCTTAAGCCAACAGGCAAAGGGCCGATTATTTGGGCCGATACACCACGATTTCGCATTAGAAGGTTACAAGTGCCTATAATAGGATTGTTCGTATCTTATTTGGTTTGAATCAATATAGTCCTATGTCTTCTTTCTTAAGATTACAAGGCTTGTTAACAATTAAACAACTCATTGTTTATCATAGAATGCTTGAATTTGGTAGATCCTTTAGATCCCCCGAACATCCTCTGCATTTTTTATCAAACCATATTATTTGTCGTCAAAATCTTCGAGAGAATTATGGTTATACCCTGGTCCTCCCCTCTACAATTTCTACTTAAAGTTTTAATCGATTTCCCTATTCCAACTTTCAAAATTGGAATCTTTTACCTCTCTATTTACGAAAACTTCCATTTTGTTGTTCTTCTGGCATTTGTGTCAGCAGATGTGTTCATTTTACAAAAAAGTTGAGATTACATATTTTGCATTGTGATAGATTTTAGACTTTATTTGATCTTGTACTGTTTTTTTTTTGTTGGTTTGTCCCTATGGGACGGTAAATTCGCAATAAACAATAAACAATAAACAAAGAAACGAAATGTGCGTGACCACTTTAATGAATTTACTTTTGTGTTAACATTTTTCGTCAATAATATTTTTACGATAACAATTTTGTCGATATTTACAAACTCACACTATAGTTTGGAACATTACGTTTAAGTGTTGACCATTGCGCTGTTTCAGGGCTATCCCACCGGTGGGGATAAATTAAAAACAAAAACACTTTTGCTAAAACTTAATAAGTGTTAAACTTTTTGGAAGTCTGTTCATTTGATTATAAACGATTAAAACAACGATGGAAACACGACAGGCTACTGAAATTTTAAATAAGTATAAGCGGACAGTAAAATCAAATGGTTATCTGTCTTGAGCAAAGTCATTCTCGAAGAAGTACCACTAGAGGTGTGTTGTTTAAACCCTTAATGTGCTATTTTATTTTGATTTTATCATATTTTTTGTGATTTGACCATTACACATCTAGGCTACTGTTTCTTCCTGTCGTTTACTTTTTACTTATGAAATTCTTGATAGGAATACTTTTCAATTCACCTATTGTTTCAGAAGAATTAACGCTACCAAAAAATGAGCGCTCTTTGTTTAACGGAACTAGAATCATGATGACTCAACATCGAGACAAATCCCTATTGGGCTGTGATCGGATTCGAGGGCTGTTCTGTTAGTGTCCTTTTGATTTTAAATCACAAAAGGTGATACCCTTGTTGGAATTAACGACCCAGAGGCAAGGTGGCGCCGAGGCCGAACTAAACAAAATCACTTCGATCGACTTCCTCGGAGTGATTGAGAAACTATTTTGCAAGGCAGTGCGGACGGACATATTTTCTTTGTCGCGCCACTCTCGCATATCCATAGCTTGCAAGCTGTCGGTCGAATGACTCGACGACTCATCGGCGACAGAGGGGCGGAGGAAATTGACCAGTGGCCTAAATGAGGATTGTTTTAAGAAATGTTTTGCGCATTAGTTTTAACTTTCGCGAAGATGGGTTGGATTGATGGAGGAAAACCGTTGTCGAGAGGAGAACGTCACCTGGTTTTGTTCGGCGTCGATGAGAGTTAATGAATCCATTCTCTTTATCAGTTCTCCCCTCGTCGTCCCATCCGTTGATCAATCGGTCACTAATGCTGGTAAGTGTGCGACTGACTACGCGTGGGGTTGGGAGTGAGTGGGGGTGTTGGTCGTTCCACCCTCGACCCGCAGCGGCCATTCACATCTCACGGCTGGAACGCAGCAGATGTTGACACGCCATGACAGCCAATCCCCCTAATCCCAGCCGGCTTATCCTCCCCCTCATTTAGTCTTCTATAGCGCTACCCCGGGAACTGCTTTCGTGCAGAGACGAGTACGAGTAGGGTTTTTTTGTTTCACCCCTCTGCGTCGCAATGGAATCCGCCCTCGGTTTAATAAGCGACCCCTGACCCCCGCGTGGAACCCCCATTGCTCGCCCCTCTCCTGATTGGCTTAGAGGGGGGAAGAGAACGGTTATAAAAGGTTCTTGACGCCAGGTAGCAAGGGTGAAGCTAAGGGGGTTCTTCGCTTACGTGGCCCCGAGGACCCTCCACCTCCTCCAATCAACATTCACCCTAAAACATGGGGTTGATGTTATTTGGTGTTTTTTTTTTGTCGACGTTAAACCCTATCGCGTCAACTACAGTTTGGAATGACTTTGTTCACGACACGTCGATTTTTTCGAACGATTCGAGAGGCTTTTTTTTCTTCATCAGTTCAGGTGTCGCAATGTTGTTTTTATTACCAGCTCGAATGCTTTGTGCGAGAGAAAATAAGTTTGAAGATACGGGTAATACTAGACTTCGATGACAAAGATTATTATTTTGACACTAGTTGGAGTAGTAGTCATAAAAACCATCAATACGTTGCCATACTGCTGTCAAATGTACAGTATAACTTACTGTATTTATATTTGGTTTTGTTTTCGGAGAAAACAACACTATGGCTAAGTTCCCTTTGGACGCTTATTCATATTCGCTAAAAATGCTCATAAACGTCCAAAGATAGTCGATAAGTCATTAATTTACATAGAATCTATATTGGTTATCGACTATATTTGGACGTTTATGAGCGTTTTTAGTGTCCAAAGTGAACGTAGCCTATAGCAGTTCAACAAGTGTTCCACACAACCATCAGGAAACGATGACTTTGACAGTAATAGACATTACTTGTATCACCTATGATGAAGCTTGAAATGCAATTGAATACTACTGTATAATTGTTATATACTTTTTGTTGTTTTAAAAGATTTTACGAAAAGTTCTTGAATCCTTCAAGCTTTGACATCTGAACCAAACAGCAACAAAAAACCGCCATCGTCAAGACATATTCTTTTTTTTTAAAAAAGGGGTACTATTGTTACTTTATTTTTAACAGTGAGCAATCCATAGTATTGAGAGAAGATATAATGTTTAAAAACAACAAAAAACCACAATAAACTAAAACTAAAATAATTCTGAAAGTTGATCATAATTAAACAAACTATGAAGGGGGTTGTGTTAAACTACTGTATGTGCATTATCGTTCTTTAAAATGCTTCTCTAACACGTTTTTTCTTGTGAATTTAATTTTCATACTTTACAGACTAAGACAGTTCGAATGGTCGAACTTCTTAATAATGTCATAATCTAGTTGGCTAAATGTTCGATGAGCGTCCTTGTCATAGTCCTTCAGTGAATCAAGTTATATGTTTTGTTTTTGTTTTGTTTTGTTTTTCAGTTTGCAGGACGTGCATCGTTAAATATTTACAAACGAATAAGTATTGTCCCGTGTGCGAAGTTCAGGTGCACAAAACGCGACCCCTTCTCAACATCAGGTAAGAGAAAAAACAATCAACCACGCTGATGGTGGCGATTGTGAAATTAAACAACTTTATGGATGAAGTCGTTACGACTCGCTCGGGGTCAAGAGTGTCGTCGTTGGCTCAACACGAGTGTTTCTTATTGTTCCTTTGGCAGATCGGATAAGACGTTACAAGACATCGTCTACAAACTGGTTCCGGGGATGTTTAAAAGTGAGTAACACTCGGATGTCTTTTCTTCATTTTCAATGGGACGAGGGAGAGATTAATAGGACAAGTGGAGTGTGAGATGGTGACTCACGCAGACGACACATCTCTCTAAACGCGATGAAAAGACAACATTTTCGTCTTTCTTCTATCTCAAAAGGATGATACTCGTTGTCCGAATAGCGTCGAAGTTAATTTGAGCGAAATAATAAACGAAGCGTCTCGTTAATACGGAGGAATTTCAGCTTTCTCCCGATTAGAACGAAAATGTCACAAGGTTTAAGAACCAATCTACATCTCGGTAGAATTTCTCTAGCTTTTATAACAACAAAGTGTAAGATAAACTGTTTACATTTCAAAAACAAACTTTTAACTCGTGTTATATTAATTGCTAATTAATTTTTGTTTAATACTAAGCACTATTATTTATGTAAAAAATTGTATTGTCTCTACGGAACGCATCATGCTAAAATAAAATAAAAAACAATTTCAGGTGTCAATTAAGATAAATGTGGAATAAGTAAACGCGATAAGGGAGACGGTCAGTGATCGGATTTTAGTTCTTTCGTTACAAGAGGGGTCGTTGCAAATCTTTTAAAACCATGATGATCAGTTACCGGTATTTAATTTATAATTCACGATTTGTTTAAGATTTTCCGTTAAATGTTTGGTGTCTTTTCAGACGAAATGAAGAGGCGACGCGACTTCTTCTCTTCGTTACCACAAACAGGTAAGCTATTCGTTTTTAATTCTTGTTTGGCTTGCATTTAAGTGGAAGCATGTAACGAGAATCGAGTACCACTTTTATGCTAAGGATTCTTTTTAACGTTTTAAAAATCATACGACTACTTTTTGGTGGGGTAATGCGCCGACAAAAACTCGACACGCTTCGACGGATGATAACCATGCGAGATGTCATTGACAAATATCGACATTAGTATATCGCTAGGAGTAGATAGGGGGATCGACACGATAAGCATCGGAATGAGCGTCTCCGTGGATAGCTGTTCTTCTGACTGGTTTGTCAACCATGTGACCTTTTGTCACTGAAAATTCTTCCCTCGCCTACCGAAGGGAACCCCACTGCCGCGTGTACCTAGCTTCCTACGCTTTATGACGACGACTGGGTAGTCGTATCGTAGAATTATAGTAGTAGCAGCAGCTGCGTCGGCACTTGAGTAGCTTCCATCATCGATCGACGTCGCGGGGCCGGGTGCTCCCCATATGCTAATGAAGCGTGGGTGGCTGTTGTCACCGTGGCAACGACAGCGCCTGGTTGGCCCGCAGCGAGGCGTTTGTCATCGATTTGCTCGTCATCGTCCTAGGGTGCTTGTCAGCTGACGTCACATTCCCAGCCACTTGCACGATCCGCGCGTTGCCTGCCCCATCACGACCACCAACTGACGATTATAAATCAGTCCAACTCGAGGTGCTGCCGACGCAGACGCCACCGCGACTTCCAATGATTCGGAGTTGGAAGCGACAAAAGAGGAGGAGTTGTTGTTTTCCACCGACAAGTTAGTTGAGGAACACTTCTTCCTCTTCTTACTCGCGTCGACTGGTTTCGTCCAGTATTTCAGCCGACGACCAAATGTCGTTAGTATAGTATAATACACCCGTGGTTTTTTAGACTGATAGTTACACTGAGAAAGTGGTTCATATCGATTAGAAATGACAAAACGCACCGTTTTGAGGCTTGTGACCTGGTACTTCATAATGTTACGTGACATTTATTAATTATAATAGGGCACATCGGAAAATCGTCCGATTCGGTCTTTCTTGCGATAAGCATTGTACCCGTGGTATCAACTCAAGCTTTAACTCACTTCGCGAGGAAAATTAATTTTGGTCATGTTGAAGTTTATACGATACAACGATGGCTTGTTTTGTAGGGGAAGTATCATGGCGATTTTTGGCTTGATGACAACTGCGTATTATAACTCGTATTTTCACTTCGGTATTTACGTCTTGACACTGAAATGTTTGATTGCGGATGATAATCTTAACGTGTGTAATAGATGAAAAATGCTTTCAATGCTCTTAGTTATATTTCACTCGTGGCTGCCATGTTTTGATAATTTTATAATGACGTTTGTCTAATGGTATTAATGTGTGACAAATTGTAATTTTTTAGACGAGCAGGTGATGATAAAAAAATTTGTTGTTCTTTTAGGTGGCAGTGGGTCTCTTCCAAATGACCATGAAGCACTTGGTCTTCTGGAAGAGCAACGCTGCATCTACTCCCCCGAAGAAACCATTAGCCTTTCTTTGGAATACGCAGACGACCCAAGGTAGGAAACACATCAATTATTTCTTAACACATCGTGGATCGTAAGCGTAATTGTGAAATGGATTTACAAGCTTGGTTCGAATGGAGTTATTTTTTACTGGTCATGAGATGAAATTGAACGCTTTTCCTTTTGGAAATTGAACACCGCAACCACTTTCTTTTCCAACGCAATGACTCCAAAATCGCTTTTTAGCATTCGAAACTTGTTTACGTTGAAAGTGGGTCTAGAGTTCAAATGAGATCGGGGTTGCATTGAATTTCAAAGTCAAATGCTATTCAAATGACGGTTGGCTCCAACAAGTTGTTTATCAAACGATCGTGGTTGTTTTTGGTAGCTACACTACGTAGGTTTAGAATATCGTAAACTCGTGCTGCGGTAACATCTTTCAACTGTAGTTTCCTTAAGGGTATTTTTTTTTATCTATCGACTCATTATTTTGAGATATGCCGAGAGCTTGTTTTTGCCAGATGACGACGATGGGGAGGGGGGAATAGAAAAAAAAACCCATAATGTATAAAGGGATGGAATCGAGTGGCGGTAGGTACCGCTTATCGTTCGATTGATCGACCACGCCTCTTTGGGTTCGATTCAATTACGGAGGCCGAAATGGAATTAGTGGAAGAAACGTCATCCTCATTAACTGGGGAAGGGAGCACAAAACAAAAAAAAATGTACACACCAGCCAACGAGAGAGGAAATAAGTATCTACCAGTACTGTAGGGTAGTAATAGTGTGGTATGACAAACTCCCCTTCCCCCTCTTCCGCCCCCGCATCTGGCAACGATTGATGAGATTAGAATGGGTGTTTGAGTCGATGGCACACGGGCAGGTCAAAGCAGCCTGCTGCTTACAGATAAAGTACTGCAACCAATAGGGGAAGAGATCGTCGGGTACTTTTGTGGTACTACAACAGTTTCATTAGGTTTTTTGTTTGTTATTTTTTAATGACTCAACATTGAAATACTCGAATTCAGTTTTTTTTTTATTATTTTTTTTTCAAAATTGTTTAAATGTTTAAAACCTTATAAACTCAATCGACGTAGTAGTATTTCATCGCAAAACTAATTTTGGTCATAACATTCGGATGTTTTATTTGTAAAATCCAAATATCGCTGCGACGAATTTTTTATTTTATTTTATTTTTGACGAAAATTAAATTAAAAGACTTTTATTTATCACTTTCATTAAGCATGGCGTGTCTGTCAACCATGATTATATCTTTTCGAATTACACATAGTGTTGCTGAAGTGCTGTCTTCTGAAACGTTGCTCTTAAGCACTCATTATATAAATATGATAATAAGAATAAGTGTTCACCTTCAAATTGGTTTTAGTTGAAAGGTTTTATGCAGATTTTCAACGAAGTCATTTTATGAACGAAATAGATTAAATACATATTACACGCCATACATATCACACGTTAAAATTGAGTTTTGCAGTAAATAACTGTCTTTTGGTTCAGACTTTAGGGTTACGTACCATATCATTAAGTAAGTTATAGTATAATACAGTACGAGCATTGTGTGTGCTTTATTGAGCATCTACGATATGGTAGAAAACAGTTTTGAAACCTCTAATCTCAATTCATAGCCATTGACCATTTATTGCTACAGTGTAGATATACTGTAGTGTTCTAATACTTCTCCGAGTCACTGACAGATCAGTCATATGAAAGATATTTTGTTTGATTTCTTATTTATCTTTGGCTTATGAGTGTTTTTCCTGCGTTTATAGCGAACAAGCTGTTGTCGAGGTCAACGGGGCTCCTAAAACCAACTCAGAATCTGAATTCAAGGTTAGAATAAATACCAATTCATTTCAGATTCACTTTACACAGAGTTTACGTGTTGATCAATACGGAATGAATGATCATCTTGGTTGATGGCTGGAGGAATGCACGTTTGGATATATTTATTTTGAAATTTTGAATAATTTGTCACTCTCCAGCCTGGTCGCTCGAAGCGGTTTCTGTGTTGTCCCGCTGCCGTCACAGTGAGCCATTTGAAGAAACTGGTGCAAATGAAATACAGTCTTCCGCACGGTTATTTGGTGAGTTCTTTAATTGTGCTCGCGGGAGTGAAAACGCCTCTTTACGACGTCGCGAATTCATTTTGTTGTTTATACACCCCATAGGGGTAAATACATCAGCTGCAGAATGGGTTGTTTCATCGTGTTTCGTTTTTTTAGGTGGACATATTATACAATGACGACAGCCTAAGCGACGACTATACTCTCATGGATGTGGCGTATATTTTCACGTGGATGAGGGTGATTATATTTGTTAATCTAACGAAAGTACTGCTTTGTAAGCAGTCAACCCTCAAGCGCATTTAATCTTGATGTTCGTTTATTTTTGTTGACAGAATGGACCGATGAAGTTTCAATATCGGTTCATGGAAAAACCCCGGCCCATCAAACGACAAAAAGTGAGTCACGACCCACAGCCGACGGAGGTGACCACCACGACGGTGACATCAACGGCTATGGCTACTGCTACCACGACGGTCGCTTCCCCGAGCACCTCCGTGGCCAGTTCGTCGACGGTGACGACGACCGAAGAAGAACGCATGGTGGTCGACGAACCAGCGCCCCCGAAACCCGAAACTCCGGTGCAACGACCACCCGAAGTGCTCCCGCCTTCACCGCCGGTCGTGCCTCGAACCGAATCGTCGAACGGCCCCGCCGTCAACACGAACACTCACGTGAAAACGAGAGGCAAAAACGCGACGGTGCACAATCACAAAGTGAATTCGAAAAAAGAATCGAAGAAAGCTGAAGTCAAATGCGTCGTTTCGTCGTTCTCGTCCGTTTCCTCCACCCCTCATTTGACAATCACCAAAACCAAAACGAGCGGTGGACGTAACGTCGCCGTGTCAACGACGAAACAGGCGACCAGTTCCGCGACCAGTTCGTCGGTGTCGATGACGGTTTCTAGGCCTCTACGAGTGAAAAGTCCTTCGGTGGCGAGTGTCTCTCCGGCACCAAAAATTCATCAACCTCCTACGCCTGCACCTGCCAAACCATCGCCCGTAACTGTAGCGCCAGTCACAACAGCAGCAACAGTAGTGGCGGCAGCAGCACCACCACCAGCAACCCCATCATCCTCATCTTCACCAGCAGCCGCAGCTGCAGCTGCAGTAGCAGTAGCAGCATCAGCAGCACCATCATCTCAACCTCTTCCACCAGCGCAACGGTCGACACCGCCGACTAAACCAGTTTGTCCAGTGGTGCAACCACCCGTCAAAGAAAGCACGCGAGAAAGTCCATCTTCGGGGAACTTGGCCGTCACCGTCTCATCGCCCTTAACGGAGGTCCCAGTCGTCGAACCACCGACAACCACGTCGTCGATGGTTTCACCCACGATCGAAGCCGTAGTGATCGTTCCTAAACTAGACCTCCAAGTCCTTGCCAAAGAAGCCGTCAATGGCAACAACGAGTGCAACTCAAAAGAGGTGCCCACCACGACGGCTTCGTTGCCGTCGCCCAACTCTTGTCGAACGGCGGAAGAAGTTTGTTCCCAGACGAGTCGCCACACGACCAAAGAAACCGAACCCGAACCGGAAGTGGACCCCGAACCCGACGCCGAAACCGAATTGGAGGAGGAGCGAAGGGACGACATCGGGGCACTCGACCTGTCCAAATCGTCCAGGTCCAACTCGAGGACGAACAGCACGAGTTCGTCGTCACGAGACAGTCCGTCGACGGCCCCGCCTACGCCTCCCCCCAAACCGCCGACTCCCTCATCGACCTGCACCTCGCTGCCCCTCGTCAAGTCGTCTTCGCCTATGCCGATGCCAGCGACGCATCACTTGCACACTCTTCACGCGCACATGGGGTCGCTTTCTCAACCGACACCCACTCGACACCTCGCGCCGGTTACCACGACCAGCGCGGCGGCGGCGGCAGCAGCAGCAGCGGCAGCTGCGGCCGTCGTGGTGAGTGGAAAGGCCAGTCCAGGACTCTTGCGACCGCCACTGTCTCCCCAGACACCTCCGCAGCTTCGGGCCAGGTCGTCTCCCTTGCACGCCGCCGCGCTCGCGCCGTTGTCGCGGCCTCGTGCGCAGGTTAACAGCACCGTCAACAACGGCGTCCGAAACATACCTCCACCCCCGCCGCAACAGCAACCCCCTCCGCCACCTCCCCGCCCTACCAGCAACCACCCTCTTTCTCCTTTGAGGCAGGCCAACATTAGTGGCACCCGGCTCATTCCAGCGGGACACAGGTCGACGCAGACGCCTTCGTCGGGTTCCAAACTTAATCAGGTGAGACGCCGTACGCGAAGCCATCCGAAGCATTAGCCAGTGAAAGAGCGCAATCAATGCATTTGCTGTTGCCAAATTGTGGTGGAAAATGTTGGTTCGTCGTTAGCCTTTATCGATTCGATCGCGGACGAAAGACGGAGACTGGCTCTCTGTCAAATAATTTTTATGTCATTGGAGGTTATAGTTTTCATTTAAGTTTTCCATCATTTTGGAAGTTAGTTTTCACTTTTCATTCTTGGGTTTATAATGATTTATATTTATTTTATATCGACTTTTAAATTGCAAGTTAGGTGTATAAAATTTACAACATTGGTTTTCCAGCGTTCTTAGTGTTTGTTTTTTTAAATTTTATTTTATTAAAACATCCCTGGAGATAAACTTAGATGATACATCACATGAAAGGATGACCGGTTTGACTCATCAAGCCGGTTATACAAAAAAAAGTCACAATAGTAAGAATTAAGAAGAAAAAAAGAGGATAAAATACATATATAAACAGGTAAATCATAAGGGCGTATAATTACATGAAAAAAAAGGTAGGAATTAAGAAAGGTGTAAAACGATAAAAAAACATTTTAAAAAAAAACAGTTTTTTTAATACAGTTTTTTATTTTCTTATTTTTTTTTTACGATCCAAAGGGACCACGGAAAAACAAAAGAAACAAAAAAAAATAGAGATAAACTTAAAACAATGTACAAATTTGCAATCGTATTTTTTACAATATCCAATTTTCTTCTACCCAACCACTTCTCATCTCCAGCTACCTAACCACTGGACAAAGGTTATTGATGTTTGTTTTATTTTATCGCAGGTGATATCTGGTTTGCACGGTACTCAGCAGGCCAGTTTGCGCACGGGTCACCTTCCCACTGCCGTGGTGCCCACTGCCCCGAGTGGCAATACAATGGCCTGCAACACGACGGCAACTCACCCTCGACTCACCATTACCGTACCCAGGCCTCCCCCCATGCGTCATGTGCATAATTTGAGCACCTCGGCCAGATCGCTACACCAGCTCCCGCACATTCCATTGACGAGGTCGCTGGCCCCTCGACCCATGCGCCAATCTCCTCATGCTGCCCACGCTGTGGCCAAAAAATCGCCTTTGATATCGGTGTCGCAACATCAGCATCAGCAACACCACCACCACCTCCAACAACAACAACAACAACAACAACAGCAACAGCAGCAGCAGCAACAGCAACATCAACAGCAGCCGCCTCTCTCGGCTCACGAGCGACAGCTGCAGTTGGTGCTTCAGAACGGGGAGAGCAAGACGACAACAGAAATGGTTTCCAGAACCAACTAAAAGGTCGACGTAAATATATATGCGTATGTGTATATATGTATGTGTGCATATATAAAATATATATATACACACATATATATAAATATACATACATCCACGTATATAAATATAACGAGCCCACGTGTACCTGTCATCAATGTTGATGTACCTGTTCTCTCGACACTCTTCGAAGAAGTTAGTGTTCAATGAAGTGAATGAAAACCTGATTTGCACTTGATAATTTCGAGGATACTTTGACGCGCCCTTTGTCACGTGATGAGTCGTCATGGTGAAGTGCTACAGCACTCTCGAGCGAGTATTTATTTATTTTCATTTTTTGCAACATTGATTTGATTCGAGCGATGGATAATTTGCTTTAAAACTACCAAGTCATCGATTTATACGGTGACGTCTCGATTTTGTTATACCGTAGTTGTGTCATGCTGGGAGTGTTGGAAACCTGAGAGGACTTTTACGATGTGTCAAAGTAGCCTCGTAAATTACTTGTGTGAATCTACCTGATGAAACGAAGACTCGTGTGGTTGAAATTTTTCGTGTCATCGGTCCCAGTGAACGGAAGTGACTTTCCACCCGTGGATTAGGAAAGTTGCTTCCATTTTTAAAACCAAACAACAACAAAAAAGGATATCTTATGAGTGAATGTGAATGAATCGCATCGTTTCCATGGGATAAAAAAAAATTTACTAATCACGAAATTTGTGCACAATTGTGAATGATGTCATCATGCCCACCTTGTGGATACACGACAGTGATTATTATTTAAATCTCTTTCGGATATATACATATAAATTTATATTTCTCTGGCAAAGACAGAGATGAGCTTCAATCGCACCTTTATGCTCGTGAATTTTCTTATCTTGGAAGTTTTTATTTCCTCCCACTTTCTCCGAATGCTTTTACATTGACGGAGATCGTCTTTGCGGCGATTTTCGTGAAATTCTGTGGTGTTGTGTAACTGTGTGTATTTCGGCCACGTTGTTGGATAAGTGTCATTCGCCTTTACGACTAGGATCACGATAACGTTATTTGTTGTTGGACGAGGGAAACGGTTGGATAATTCCTTTGCTCCACTATAGACAACAGCAACGACAAAAGATTTTTAAAGTAACGCCTCGATCGTTCATCTGTAGTTGTTTCTATTCCTTCTATATCATCGCCTTCGTGTCCAGAATTTTTCTCAATCTCCTCGTGAAGCCTCCTAGTTAGATTCTGGTCCTCGATGTGTTTTGATAAAATACGTAACGTAGTAGACTGTCATCGCTTTCATCCGACCATCCATTCGCTTTTCCGGACTGTTTCAACTTAACTTTGAATTAAACTTAGTTTTAATTTACTACTAAGTTCGTTTTTCAAAAATTCGATGTTTAGGAGTTGACTCCAAAAATTTGAATTTAGCATTTAAAAGCGTAAGTGTATTTATTAATAGGACGATTCAAAATTTTAGTCATGACTAACGTCAGCATTAATAAAAATGAATGTTTATTCATTTTATGAAATTTTTTTGGAATGAATCGAATATTTACACAAAAAATGTTAAAAATCGAATATCGAAAAAAAAATGAATCTCAATCAACGACCAAAAAAAAAAATTGAATGCTCGCCATTTGGAAAGCCATCCAAAATTCGCTTGCTTTCTACCTAATGATAGTGTTTAACATCCCACTGCTTCGCTTTGCTTTTTGATTCGAGAACCCTTGAGCGGATGGATGGGTTTGTTTTTCATTTCGTTGACAATGGAAGAGGAAGAAGCGATGACTCTTCAACGACCTAACAACTTACGACTCAACTCTATCGATATGTACGTACGAGCAAAATTGGCATAACCATCCGGTGTTTGCATACGAAGGAGGTGTCTTCCAAAAATATGTGTAACTTTTATTTTTATTATTATTATTATTGGGTTTTATCCAATTCTGTTTTTCTTGCCGTTTGTACGTATGGAAGTGACGTGTTTGAACCTCCATTTTTTTATTCGTTTCTCTTTTCCGCCCCCGCAATTTGACGGTGGACTTGCCCCTGAGCCTGCATTAGAAAAGACTACATAGGCTCGGGCTCGCTTCCTCAGTATGAAACTAGTTTTGGTGTCGTTGGATGATGAGAATACATACATACTGCGCTTTTCTCTAGAGTGAATGAATGAATGTGTGTGTGTTGAAGCTTTAATCCTTTAGTTCCACGCGATGAACAGGAAGAATGAACGAGGGCATTGCCAGTTCGGCGTTGTACATAAATTGTTTCTTGGAACTTGTTTTCTTGTTAAATAGAATTTATGATGATACGAAAAAAAAACAGCATCCTTTTATTTTAATATTTATAGTGTACCGTACTTTGTTGATATTGTAAAAAGAAATGGTTTTAAATGTTTATTCAATAGCGTCTATCGATTTCAAATGAACTTGATTTTGCTTGTCTGGTTTAAGACGCGAAAGGATTTTTTATTTTATTTCATTTTGAATCCGTCGCGGATCGATACGGCTTTGAAACTGCTTTGTTTTTAATTCTAATTTGGACGAAAAACTGTCGTTTATTGGCGGTCGATAATAAATTGAGGGGAAGAAAAAAACTTAATATTTCTACATGTTTTTGTTCTTGCAGTTGAGAAAAAATAACTATCAGTTGCGTTCACATGAGCAAGAGCACACGTCAATTATTTAAAAATTTTATATTAAAAAAAGAATTATTTAAAAAACAAAGTTAACATTGATGATGACATCACGACTATCTTACGATCGTCTATCATTATCATTAAATAGCGACATCTAATGATAAATTGGTATTCGTTTGATGAGTTCGACTCGTATTTTTTTTTTATATAATTTCAATCGTTCACGGCAGGTGGCATCGTGAGTCCCAAATGACAAGCGCTCGCGTGTTTTGTAACCGGAAGTACTTTGTTGTCGTTGTTGAATACAAAGATGGAGTCCAAGCGCGGGATTCATTTTGCTTTGACGAGTCAGTTCATGAGAAGGTTCGTCAACCGTAAGTTATATTAGTTCTCACTCGTTACTCCTGGGCTGGGGAGATTTATTAAGTAATAAAAACAAAAAATTTAGAACGGGGTGGTTTCGTCATGGAACGCGTTTGAACCACGTAGAACGTGTGATACAACGACGTTTAATTTTCTCATGTATTGCGTGGGTTTCTCGAAACGTGTGGGTGATAACATCCATAGAAAGAAGGACTGGTAGTAGTAGGAATGTAATGTAGTGGGGGAAAGGGAAACCCCATCGGGGGGCGGGGTCAGCTCGCTTCCGCCATCGAAGGAGACGAGGGCGGGCTAGGCGATGGTGGGGCTGGCGAACGAGCGTCGCTCGCGCCCACTTTATCACTCAACTCATCCGTCGTCGTTGCCAGACGGGCAGTGGAGAGGGGTAAGAAGGGGACTCGTTCCATTCCATGGGCGAGGGGAGACACAGCTACCCTACACCCACTCTTGTCGAAAAGAAAGAAAATTGGGGTACACGCAGCAAGGTTCTTCACTTATTAAGGACCACCATGCAAGTGTTATTCTTGGTCTTCGCGTGACAACCTTGTTGGTCTAATTTATTATGATTACGATTTATTTTTGTTATTTTAAAACATGCATCCGATGGATAAAAGTATATAGAACACACGAAAATAAAACCCATACATAAACGCACAATTAGAAAGGAAATTTTCATGAACTACAAAAATATTTGTAAAAAAAAGGAAGATAAATAGAAATAACCGAAGCAGTTGAGTTTCATCAATGAAGTGTTAAGTAAGTTTTCTCGTAAAATGTTTATAATTATGTTTGTTAGGCCTACAATTGAATATCGTTTTTCTAATCTTCCATTTGGTTCCAAATTGATATGACCAAGTTGATAAGGCGTTTCATTCTTAGTCAATTTTTATTTGTTCTTAACGAACCACCTACTAATACAGTACAGCTTAAACCTAGTAAAAGAGTGTAGCTATTCCAACGTTTCTTTGTATTCTGGAAAAACAG
>JAQIWH010002467.1:0-24413 GCA_034695005.1 Cryptops parisi | reverse complement strand
CTCACTGTCATATACAGATATACTCTATGTACATACATATACATAATGCAAAAATAATAATATTCATTTTTGATTACTGCAAAATGCTATTTATGTGAATTAAAACTTATGCGAGTAAATTTCGATATTCAATTTACCTAGTGCAATGCATTTTATCAGACAACTTGGCTTTTAAAAGTAACTTACATGAATAAAAAAGTACCGATTTTATAGATGACCGTTTGAATAATTAAACTTTCTCTAAATAGTCATCAACTTAAATTGCAGTTTTTGGATTCAAATTGTGTGAGGACTCTTCGTTCTTTGAAAGCTTTGTTCATGTTTTGTTGCATTACTGGTAATTGAATTGAATTCACTGACCTGTGCATTTGCAATACAGTACGGTATACTTTTGTACCAATGAATTATAGTTTACATTTGTGAAGTTTTTTAAAAATTTGGTTTCAAGCATACTCGGGTCCATGAAGTATGATCACACACTTTACTTCAATTTTGTCGAGCATTTCATTTGGACATCTGAAATAAATTTTCAGGCGAGCAATTTTTAATTTCCAATAAAAGTTACCCAAGTGAAAAATAAGAGCCACTGGCACACACTAGCTAAAGTGTGAATTGAATTTCAGATTTTGCATGCTCGGCTGAATAAACTTAAAATTTATGGCGTTTGGGTAAAGGAAACATGTAATTTGGTTATAAGTCTTGACGCGAAGGGGTTAAATTGGATAGTGCATACATTTAAAGTTGTAAATTTGAATCTGTTACTTAATCTATCAAGGATAAAAGGTAGTTTTATCCTAGTTGTAATTGTTTTTTTATAAGGTCTACAAATCATGAGGAAAATTTATGCACGCTACTGTACTGAATTTTATTGTAGATATCCGCAATAAACTTTTATTCCAATAAAAAATAAACATTCGTTTCAGATAAAACATATTTCGAGAATTATTTTGCATCAAGAGAATAATTCTGATAATGATGTAAGAAAACTGATTATTTCTGCAATTTCTTATTCGATTTGTGCGATTTTCGTTACATGCGGTTTTCGATTTATGAGGTCCTCACTTTATGCGATTTTTGGTCGATTGGACTCTAGAGTATATTATCTTAAACGTGTGTAGATGGTAGTATAGGTTCAATTCCCAGCTTGGTCATTCACAAGTGAAGCTAATATAAAAAGCTTCGAAACATCTCGCATAGCATGTTTGTAAGTTATTGGAGATTGACATTACACGTAACATGTTTATGGTTGCTAAGATTACAATCTTTAAAAGACTTGTTGGTGTCGGCCAATCTGTACACTTTTTTGAAACATCTCATCTGCAATTAACCCTCAAGCAATCAGCTCATTAAGAACAAACTTCCAAACAGCTTGGGGGCTTTCTTCATCCTGCAGCTACCTACTGTATTTTGAGAATAAACAAATTTTTGTTTTCCAATCATTTCTTTGCAATCACGAACGGAACTTTGCAATTACTCGTGTCTTGCCCTTAATCATTCTAAGCAGAAACATCTGATTATTATTGGTACTGATAATCCAACCGTTTTTTCTCTGCTAAAACATTACATTCGATTGCTTAGAAATTGTATAGGACGAACGTAGGACTAAGGAAACTTGTTTCTTTTGGGTTTGGTTAAACCTGTGCCTCCTATATACTCCTGAGTATATAGGAGGCACTGGTTAAACTTGTGTTGATGACTGTTGAATGAAAAGTTGCTGTTTTTTTTTTTCTTTTACGTTTATAATTTGTTTGTATATTGTATTTTTATTAGGTTTTTTTATTGATTTTTATGCGTACAATATTTATTTTTAGATTTGAGACGAGTTGAAATATTGGAAACTGTCTTGTAAGATTTCAAAGTTCATTTACAGTACGTAGAGAAGATTCTCCAAAATATGTATTTATACACATATAACTTACAGTAGGTTATATTGGTTTATATCTATGCAGTATAAGTACTATGTTTATTTACCATATAACGTATAAATTTTAACATGGTTTAAAATTGAACTCGTACATGATTAATATAGGTATACAGTATATAATTACCGAGATCTGTGTATATATCCATCTATCTGGATTTGGAGCGCTTTTTATTTACACTCACGTTGTTGTGGTGAATTTCAGTGAGGGCAAAATTGAGCACGATACTCGTATAAAAGAGAATCCCAGATAAGAGTGTATCAGAATGTTTTTGGAATTCGTTCTTTTAATATTGATGAGTTAACTTGTAGACCTGTCAACACGTCTAAATAACCTGTAGACCTGTCAAAATATTATCTGCCTTGCCCTCCCAGCTTACAGCTAGTAAATTTATCCAAAAAAACAAAACAAAACCAAACACACCAAAAAACAAAACACGAAACAAAGACTTGTTTACAAAAATGGAACGTGAAACAAGGATTACATGTTTGTTACCCAAATAACGAGGGTTATTCAACTATTGAATTTTTATTAGTTGTCACATGAGAACCATATTACTCCACGTGATCATATTAAAAAATTTGATGTAGAAATCTATTATACATTTTTCTTGTACTGTTTAAAAAATAACAACAAAAAACGATTGCACATGGGCAGAACTAATTATAAGAACCGAACTATTCCACCTTGGTCATATACTTAATAGTGATTTGTGGTTATTATTCTCACTTCATTTAGCAAGATGCAAGCGTGACGAATAGGTTAGAATGTTTTAGACCAGTAGAATCCAAAAGTCATAATTTGAGTTGAAAATTGCTTTGGCTTGCATCCAGAAAGCAAGGGGGGAGAAAACGGTGCCATTTTCTCATATCAGCATCCCGAGGAATAGAGGAAAAACAGCCTTTCCGATGACATTACTGTTCAGTGGCAGTAATTTTTCTCACTTTTTATTTTTTTCGTGGCAGTAAGAGGAAAAAAAATACCGTAGCGTTACCAAGTTCTGTACCCATTGCACATTCCACTTCACGGTTGGTAACTTTTGATGGCTGTCATATGATGAGCCAATGCTCGTGTGAGGTAGGAAGGGTGGAATACAACTCGTGGGTTAATGCAGCAAAAGAGTAGTACTAGTGGAAGGATTGAACTCGTGAAGAAGTCTGGGGAATATGTCTTGAGATGAATCTGAAGCAAAGGGTCAGCGTGGACAAGAAAAATGCATAAAAGATACTGTGATGTCAGAATTTTTCTTCTGGTATGATTGCCACTGTCTAGCGGCCCACTCTTGCTCATTCTTTTCTTTTGTGTGACATAAAAAGAGAAGATAGGTAGGCCTACTACAGAACTATATTTCAGTTGCCGTTGATAGTGTTTTTTTATATATATTTATTATTGTACACGGTTTCATCTTTAGATCACTTATCTTTATTGAATGTAATGATGGATTGAGACTGAGTATAGTTTTTTAGAAAGCTACTTCTTTGCTGTTATGGTGGAACTTTTTTTCAAGACGAAATGCCAGAGGACTGAGTTGATGAAAGTTTTACTGGAGGATTGATTTTATTGATTTATACGAATTTTAAGATCGTTGTAAAAGGTCAATTCCATGGTGATGTCAACCCAAAAAGCCTTTTGTTTTTTCAAAGTAAGCCAATTCAGTATTATATATGAAACTGGTACATAATCCGTCAAACGGAAAAGTTTTTTGTGTTCATTACGAAATTCACTGTTATCTCATGTTGCTTCGCAATATTCGATTACGTGTAGCAATAATGAAACCTACAACAACAACATGAAAACCACTTTAAATGAGACACTTTCTTTGCAAGGTCACCTTGGGGCGAGGTTCCAAAAGACATCATTTTAGTGTCATGCGATGCCTTGTCATATGTCATCATAAGACGTCATATGACGATGCACGTTTTTAGCCAATGACACGCCAGAAACATACCGACGCTTATCGTTTCATTAATTAGTAGAAGATTTTATAGTAGATGATATGTATTATTATTAATATGTAAACACTGTAGGGTTGACACCTGTATAGTAATTTGAATAATATTTAAATGGGAAGTTTAGCTATGATCTCAACAAAATTCGGCTCGTTTAGTTACACTTATTATGCAGTTATACTCCATTTCACATAAGCTGACACGGAATTAGCTTGAGGCAGTCAAGGGGCGAGCTAGGTGATCACTGTGTGACCACTGATCACACAGCAACTGAAACAAGTGAGAGGTACGCTCGTCAATCATTCGCTGATTCATTTAAGTTCCTCATAATTGTGCCAGCAATTCTGTGTCAGCTAATTTGGGATAGAGTATAGTCACGGTGCACATTTTAAAATTTATTTTTTAAAAAATTGAACTTTTATATGACTTCAAATGATTGATTGTAACGTATTAATAACACATTCATTCACAGGTAAATGTGAATATAGTATACTGTACAGCTTTTTTAGTTTCAGAAGAACACTTAATGTATACAATATGTACATAAATATTCAGAGGTTGCAAATAGTGATATTTCACAGTACTGACATAATTACATGACTTCCAGTTGAATTCAAAATTCAAAATAAATATAATAATTTTATTTATTTGAGAATGGTAGATACTCCCTACGTCAGTGGATGGGGGATGGGGGCATCGAAAAGTTAATTTCACGTTGCCAAGTGTTCATAAGGATCACACAATAAATGAAAAATGAATAATTCAATTGTATATTTACACTAACGTGTATGGACGTACATACATGATGTACGTTTATAGAATTTGGTTTGTTTTTTTATTCACGAGTGAAACATATTTTTTGATACGCCCTCGTAGGTTGAGCTATAAAATTGATCATTTCTGTTGTTGCCATCACATAATGGCATGACATAAATTACGAAACCTAATCGTATAAACTAGGCATTTCTTACGAATGTATTCTTCTTCAATGTAATAAAATATTTTTTCATTTTGTCTGGCATTTTTCTGAATCCGTCCAGCGTAAATCGAAATGTAAAATGATGAATACAGTACGCGTATAACACAATGACAATTTTTTTTTTGCAAGTTGTGCTGTCATCGAAAATCTCTTATTGATTTTTTACAGTTCACAAAAAAAAAGAATAACTTTTCATTTCTATTATTGTGACACCATATCCTCTTCTTTTGGAACTAGCTGATTCATTTCTTCGTAAGAAAAGGAGTTTTATTTCTTTGAGATTCATACCGGGAACATCCACTTCAAATATTTTTCAAACACAGTTTAGTCGTATTTATATAAAATGTATAAAACATGAAGTGAGTGGGTTTTGTTGAATTATCTTTTTCAACAAAAAATCTTCAAAAAGAATGTTTTGTTAATAAACTGCGCTCACATTACAAAAAATATGTTAATTTCTTCTAGTACACGAAGAGCCGATTCGGAGCTTATAAAACCATCTTTGCACAAGAAGGCTTAAATGTCGAATGAATTAAGCCTGTAAGAGCTTACAATGTGAGCAATAAAAAACTATGGTGCTAGAAACAATTCCACTTCCTGAGCAGTTTCCTGTTCCTTTTTCTGATGTTTCAGTCACTTTTACCATTTCTGTAATTACTTATAGCCATCTGCGTTAGATCGTTAGTTGTAGGATGGCTACTGTGACTCTGAGTATTGAGTCCATGAGTGTTATAGTGTGTCGTGGCCTCGTGCTTTGTGATAGGATAATGTAATACAAATTTTATAAATGAAACTCCCAAAGAAAAGTGAACGGCATTCTGTCAGAAGTTTGGGTTATGAAAAATTTACTTCATTCAACTTTGATTGAAAATAATAGTGAATCTTTATTATTTGCAGATTTATTAACCACTGTTTTTGAGTAAAGACAGTTAGTACATGTAATGGTTTGTTTTCATTAGTGGTTTTTTTTTTTTAATTTTAGAAATTTATCGAACAGCAGATGATAACTAAAACTATTGTAATTGCCCACTAGCGTTAGTTTATATCTTGCTTTACTAGATGGAGTTACTATTTGCATTGATAATATTGTTACCCATAGCTGGTAGGTAGTGCAGTATTATCTTGTAGATAGGGCATTACGTCAAAAGAGCCAAAGCATAAAGGAGTCAAAACAAAAAGGGTCAAAGTAAAAAAAGAGCCAAAACAAAAAGCGCCAATAGAAAAGAGAGCCAAAGAAAAAAAGGGAAAAATAAGGAACAAGGTGAATCAAAAGACGAATATACTATTCGTTATACATGTATTATAAAATATTGAAAATATATGAAAATTCTGATTGAACTATTGTAATTTATGTCGGCCAATGACGTTACCGGAAGTGACCTTAAAATTATTTTCAAGGTCATCCAATTATTAATTTTCTTAATATTCATCTTATTCCTTAATATCTTAGTCCTTAATATTTATCTCACACCCCATAGAAAAATGAAGGTTGATTTATATTAGAAAGATGAAGGAAAGCTAGGCCCTGCTAGCTTTCCTGTAATACCGTACTTCTTTCGCCTATAACTTCCGTTTTTATCGGTCGATTTTCGATTTGCTTCGTGCGTTAGCATTATTTCGTGAATACCCTCATATTTCTAAATCTCATATGGGGTGTGAGATGCATATTAAAGAAATGAATATTGGATGATCATGAAAATGAATTCAAGTTCACTTTCGGTAAAGTCATTTAATAGCCCATAGCCGGTATATATCACAATAGTTCAATCAGAATTTTCATATCACTAATGTTTTTCGCGATATTTAGACCGGACTTGTGACTGGACTTTTGCCTCACCCTGTATATTATAGACTGCTTAAGAATCGTAGATGGATAATACAGTTAGTGAAAATTATTTTATTTTAAAAATACGTTTGAGTAGCCCTGAAATATGTTGGCAGTATGACCTTAATTTTAAAACCTTCAGAAAGTGCCACAAGATATGTATAGAGCAACAAACGAGTTGGGGAACATTTTAGCAGGTTTTATACAAGTTCGATCATTTAATTTAATGGGACGAAGCCTATTTGGATAACCGAAAATTCGGATAATGTGAAATTTTAATGTATATACCCGGTTTTGTGTTTAAACAAGTGATTAGAAAAAACTTTGTTTTTTGGACAACTCTTTAACGTGGTGTAGTTTAACCAAATTTAATGAACAATATATATATGTACAGTATTAACTCGCAATTGTCTGTTTGGAAACTTACTCATAGCTATCTATAATGGCAATCATTTTTTGATAATGTATCGATTTTTATATTGAAATAACATAATTTATCTAATTTGGATGAACCGAAATTTCAGATAATCAAGTTTTTGATGTAGGCCTACAGTAGTCACTTTTTGAACTGCAACAGTTGCATTATACAATGTTTGGAGAATCTTCACTAAATATTCTGAATAACCGAGTTTTTAGTAGGCTACTTATATATGAGATAAAATTAAACAGAACAACTACACATCAACTGGATCGTGTTAAACCACAGTGAACTAACTCACTTTTCACAGTTTCTGAATTAATGCATGAAACTAGGCCCCTAACTCTGATTTATGCATAGATATGAAACATATGATTGGACAAATTAGAGTTAAGCTTGATCTACCTGTAATGTTTTGTCGTCAGTCTGGCATGAACAGATCAGTTTGACAGGTAAAAGCGACGCAAAAATCGCGTCTACAATACTTATTCAGTTCATGCAATTCGTCAAACTTGCCGTCCACACGTATCGTTTCATCTTTGAAATCTAGCATGATCATGCAAAACTAACGACAAAAGGTTACGTGTAGACCAGGTTTTACACGATCTTATGAACCAATCGGAATAGCATGCAACCCTATGGGCAAACCACAAGTAAATTCATTGTTTTGTTAAGTTTTTTGACGACTTAATTCTATATGGTTTAAGACGATTCAATTAACACAACGCAACTTTACTAGTAGGAAGCAACTATAAACAATTCATGTTCCAGTAGCTTGGTTTTTTTGTCATTTTAAAAAAAGACGGACTGAGGTGTTGAGTTTATTGGCTGTTTTGAATAGATAGTTGGTAAAAGCATCTTGGATATAAAACAGTTTTCGTTTGCTTCAGTGCTCGAGTATGACACCCTAGACCTTGTCAGTTCCCGTCCATCGTATTTTCAACGTTGGAGTGATGAAATTAATGCCACATGAGTTTGTAGGGTGTGTTTTGTTGGATGGCTGCCATTCAAGTTAACATGAGAAGCAGATAGGGAAACGCATTTGCTGTAGTGTGATTTATAGAAATGGAAGCTTGAATGATCAAGTGACAAAAAAGTGAACGCGAGGCTTTTAGAAGTAAATCATGTTATCATGGCTATGATAGCATTGTAAATTTGTCATCATTGTCGGGAATAGTTTTTCATGGTGATGATTTGTTGAAGCTGTTTTGCGCTAAGGAAAACATTTGCATGCGCTCACAAATGAGCTAGAAAAATTGTTTTAATTTTGTGCGCGTTTAATCAAGAATTACAAGGCCCTCGAATAAATTGTTACCACATACTGTTTTAAATTATTATTCGTTAAAACAACAAAAATTATACATACAAAAACAAATTTGCCATTGAACAACAACTGTAAACAGTGTATCATCAGTAAAATAAACTAGTAAATTATATCTCGTTATCCAGAGTTTTGTGTGCTATGGTTTTTTTATATATTTAATTGATAGTTGTTTATTGTTTAATTTCGGAAAATTATTAAAAGCTATCGGTGAATAAGTGCCTACCATTGCTTATCAACGTTAGTTGTTAGTTTATAATAGGTTATTTTGTTAGTTGGCTTTATTTTCTTTATGAATAACCCTTTGCACATTGCAGTACTATCTGATAGATACCTAGCACTGAACGTTAATTTTAATACAAAATACATTTCAATATGAGCTTAAAGTTTAGAATATCTTACAAGTGAATGTGTGTAGAGTGCAGAACAAAGGTTATGACATCTTTAATGCAATTTTTATTGTTTTTCCTCGAAAACTCTTATTGAACTTTAATGTTAACCATAGTTTCTGAAACCGCAATACTGTACTTTCCAGGAACATGACCCCTGCGGATAACGATGGATTATTGTATTGCTTTAATAGGAAATATTTCTGCAAAATCTTATTTTTTACCGTGAGATACCCATCACATACTTCCAAGAGTGATAAAATTCATAGGAGGATTCCTACGTAAACTATTACGGTAGTTTATGTAGGAATCTTAATTTAAACTACCGAAGATAGTTTAAATTAAAACTACCGTTTCAATTTAAACTAGATACTGTGTCTTAAAAATATTACAATAGTACTAATGTATGGCAACTGGAGATTAAATCATACGTAAAATTATCGTTTTTTCAAATTAAAGTTTTTTTGACTTAGTTCGGTATGGTTTAATACGATCCATTTGTTAAATGATGACAATCTCACAGTGTGGCTGTTTTAGTACAACAGTATTATATTACTTTTAAAGTTATAATTGTATTCTAAATATAATAACACGATTCAAGTTCATATATTTTAGAATTTTCAATATACCACCAAAATTTGGTCTGATTCCATTTCTATCATAACTGTCATGAGCTCTTCAAAATAAGTCAATATTTTTTCCTAGCACATCACATATTGCACGATTTTGAATTCAACTGTGTGCATTCAAATGCATTCAACTTATTTTATTTTTCCTCTCTATTTAGAATGACTTTAATAAGTTTGATCACGCTCATAGGGGGTACAGTATAGAATACATTTTTCGCAGTTGTAAACCTTTTTTTTTGGAACCAGAACAGTAGAAGTTTTTGGCCCCTTATTGAAAAGGAATTTGACGACTGAATTATTGAATCATAAAAAAGAACGTTTTGCTTGGAGGATGGGAAAAAAGTTTATATTATGAACAGGGTGTCAATCGATTTTCATGATCGGCTGAAGACGCTTTCATGTTTTCAATTTTCTTCTGATGAAAGTGAGATTACTATTATGCGCTCATGATTGTGAATGCACAATTCGCCTTCTATCAAAACAAGTTATCAAATATTGTTTCAGTAATCACGACCATCCGTAACGTTTTATTAGATGGTGATGTTACGTAGCCTACTATTATACAGCTCGTATCATTGATGCAACATCTGGGCACTTTTGCTGTAAACATTGAAGGTGACTGTCATATTAAAATTTTAAGAGGTGTAGCAGAATTATTAAGCACGTGTAGAGGAAAATGGAAGTAAAAGTTATTCTACTTGATGTTATTATGAAATCTCTTATTAGCCAAGAACGTTTATATCTCCATTATGGTTAACAAATCATAACCGCGGGGTGAGGAGGATTTTTGAATATTTTTTATAATTTAGGATGCTGTCATGGTTTGTGTCCCACAGTTTTTGTTTTCGATTAAAGTTGAAACTCATAGATCAAGAGTACTTGTCATGGTTATTTCAAGTTAGATTCCTTCATAAAGTTTATGTTTAGAGATAGTACCAACCAAGTCAACTAGTGCTACAGTACTGTATGTTAAAAAATTGTTTATAAATATAAGGACCATCTGTCACACGCAAGAGTTGCACAATTTCAATTATGGCAACTTGGACAATTTGTTGACAACTGTGACGTTAGCTTCTTTCCCAACCAATGAAAACTGGTTGGAAAAAAGCTAGCGTTACAGTTGGCCACAAATTGCTTCAATTGACTAACCAGGTGACCTTAAAAAAATGGATTTTAGGCCTGTAGTTTGGAAGTATACATTGGTTTATAATTTTTGTTGTGGTGAGTGGAATTTTTTATCAGTTTCAAAAATTAAATTTATTTAAAATATAAACGGTACCGTAAAAAATGGTATTTGAGTTAAGATCACTTGAAAACTATTGTCCGTCAATATGGTTACATTCTAGTTCAGTAGATGGCGCTACTTTCTTCATAGATGATATTTTCACCTTTAAATGGAAGTACACCAAGTCCCCGCTTAATATCGTTTCGATTTACGTCGTTGTAAAACCTACATAGTATATAACCTACTGTACCATAGTTTACAGTATTCCGTTAATTACAATGGTTTCAGGTAACGTTGTTTCAGTTAAAGTCGTGGTTTCTAGGAACCTAACTACGACATTAAGTGAGGACTTTGTGTATAATACTATTTGTTAGATTATCGTACACAGTAGCAAAAATGAAGATTACTTTATTATACTATTTTATAGTACATTGACTCATAATACATAATACATTGACTCAATATAGGCTTTAAACGTTCATTATATAAATTTGCTGCAAGGGAACGTATAATAAATCAAGAAGAGTGTAATACAGTTTTTTTTTATCATTTTTCCAAGTTATTGTATTATGCAGTATTGAATCTTAGCCTTACCAATGGAATAAACGTGATGCTTTACAGAAATTTAGGATTAGATGTAGCTCGGCTGTATTAGTTTGCTATAAATGTTTTCGCTCCCATCTGGTATGTTGGTAGAATCACCTTGTTGACGCGGAATGAATTATTTTTCTAATGTTTGAACGAGCATCTTACCCTGATCTACTGATATTATCGCGTGTGTGCGTGGCAGGTACAACTTGTGTTGCCTGAATAATGTTACGAGTTTGTTAAGAAGAAAACATATATATTTTTCTCTTGATCAGATTACGTTGTTAGCGACCGGGATTGATGTCTTGTAATTGTGATATGATTCGTCCTTTTTCTTTCTTCGTAGTTGTTGATTTTACTTTTTTTAGTGTTTTCTTTTATAAGATGCACGCTGCGTTTTTTTCTCCTTTTTGGTTGTATTAATCTTGAAGTAGCTATTACAGTTTGACACATTGCTTGGCTATAAAAATTTCAGCAGTGTGTAATTTATCTCGAAGTTTATTGCTTTCATTCTGGATGATGGTGCACATTCGGTAAACCACAATTTGAACCTGAACAAAGATATCGAGTCCTGCAATTAGGAAAGCCAGATGCACTTCGCTTTATCATTGTGTCTTGCGTGCTGGATCCATGCCAGTAAAAAAAAGGGGGGTGGGGGAATACTGTACAGGATTTTCTTTCCAATTTCCATTATTCAGCTTAAAATACCAAACGTTTGAGTATGGCTGCTTTAGTAGTCTTTTATTTTTTTGTGCCTCTTTGCAAACACTGCCATCGAGTAAGTCAGAGACAAAATGCCAGGATTTGGACGTGTGACAAAACAAGTCGGTTCCACTCTTTCATACAAAGTATTTCATTTCCGCAACAGTTCCTTCTTTGTAAACCCAGTGAGCAATGTCACTTGATGTCGGGTTGCATTTTAAGCCGAGGCAAAAGCGGTCAATTCGATTTTTATGGTCAAAATAATGTTAATGGAGATGTGGTGAGATTTTCCACGAAAACCAGATTATTGTGATTACTGACCACTGATTCCATCACAGATGCTCATGTTCATCCTTTTTTTATTTCTTCCTTCTCCATTAATGGTTTCCCAGTAAATTGATTTCGGTTTCATATGGTAATTGCAGAGTTGTGTGTTGCTGAAAGTACAGCAATGCATTCTTTGACGATTACTATTTCCGAATTTTGGTTCTGTTCTTATTATAATAGCAATACAGTCGAGTTACGGGTATAACGAGTTACTCATACAAAGATATTTCACACAACGAACGTTTTCCAAAGAGGTGAAACTGTTCTTCATACAACTGCAATAATTCCGATAACGAGCACCATTCAGTGATTCAATTGCAGAAGCTAGTCGACTGACAACTCTTGTAGTGATTATTCTCCAGGCGCGTTCCATATTTTTGCTCCAAAAACTCCAAAAGTGCCAATTATAGGCAACCCAATGCCGTTAGGCCATAGATTGGTCTAAAACGATTCAATTTATTCGATCTTAAAAATATACGACGTAAGTCGATTTACGCCTTTATTCCACTCAACTCCTCAATTGTTATTCTCCATGAACAATTTTTTTCAAGCAGTGGGGTTTTCATTTAAAATAAAATAGTGAACTAACTAATATCTCCCCCCTCCACTTAAAAAAGAGAGAAAATAAATGACTTTTGAAATTGACAAAGTACAGTGGAATCCGGTTATTTTGATCACTTGGAAACCAGTGCTTTGATAACCATAGCTAGTTGAAAACATTAAACAATGGAAATGAAACACTAAATAATGTACGTTATGTACCTAAATAAGGTACATGTCATGTACCATTTTTACATTTCGTATGTTCATGTTGCTAATTTAATTCACAAGCATTTTGTCATGTTCATGTACCACTTTTATTAATTTTGTCTATCTTATTTTTTTTGTTATTTCATTTTTTTTTCTTATCTCGTTTGGTTTTGTTTTGATTTGTATGTTGTCCCTATGGGATGTAGACTAATAATAAATAATAATGCGTTGGGACCGACTGATAATGATAACTATAACCGATTGATAACATTATCAGTGATTATAATAACTCGATTCCACTGTAATTGTGCAACTGTGGTGAAAATGAGTGGATCGTATCGACGTTCATTATGTGAATCGTGAACTAATTTAAAAACATTTCATCATGTTTTATATTTTAACATAAATTGGTGACGAGGCAAACTGGTAATTTTTGCACGAATGAAAGTTTTTATATGGTGAAAAAAAATGATGTTCATACAACGAGTTTTTTCTCCATAACGAGGGTCGTGCCTGCATCACTTAAACTCGTTGTATGAGCCGACTAAGTACTTTGTTGTAGCAGTGTTCCTCCAAACTTTGCCTCTTTTTTTTTGGTGTTAATATTTGTGAGAGTGTAAAAATTAAGCCACACGATCGGACAAAAGTTGCAACCGAGTGAGTTAATTTCTCAGAAATGACACCACCCAAAGGAAAATATAAACGCGGGGAAAACTAAAACGGATCAAAGAAAAGTGGCACGCATCCAAAATGATCTTTCCTTAACTGACAGTTTTCGATGTCCCTATCCGATTAAATTTGCAAGATGCTAGTGTTTCTAATGATTTCAAAATATGCATGGTGGAGCAAAACAAAAAATTTGTAAAATTTAATTTACGATTGCTGCTAAGCATTGTTTAGATTGAATTAGAGTTTGTACAATAATGATATTATCTTTTCATCTCCTGATTAGAAACGTTTTATACAAATCAACCAGCTGTGTATATTCTGTCTTGTATATTATACATTGTATCATGAAGATCTGAAAGGTGATGTTTGAGTACTGTGCCGTGAATTATTTTCTGATTAATTGGGGTCTATTCGGAAATGTATTTTCTAGTGCGCCTCTCCAAACCAAATCTGTATTACTATACTGATATTATGTTTCTACTCATCTGTATTTCATAACTTTTTAACTTATTAGAATAGTTATTTAATTGGACTAAAAATTGTATTCTGAATGGGTCTCAACTATACTGTAAATTACTATATTATTATTTTAAGATCTTAAGACTTCGAGATAACATCATTTGGTGTTTAGACTGGTATATTGGTTTAGAACAACATAGACAATTCTTTTGCTATGGGTTTTCTTCATGTTTTTTAAAAAGTATAATTTTTGTGTGATTTTTGATCCTAAAACATTTTTAAAAATACCTCCTATATAAAATAGTTTTTTTTAGTTCTGTGTATGTATAACGCTCATGTTGCTGCAGTTGCAGATACAATAGTATACATTATAGTATTTGTCAATATTGTACCTGTATCTGCAAACAAATCGTTACATACGGTATGTAGAAATTAGCTGGCCATAGCTAACAGTGGCATGTATGATCGATAAGCCTTACCTACTTTTTGAGAAATAGGGGATTAAGGAGAAGCATGTGGGATATTCGTTCCATTCTACGGCCGAAGTTCGCCAAACGATTTAATACCAAAGAAACAGTCTTCTTTCGCGTACTAATTCAGGTTTTAAAATTATCAATTATGAGGCTTACCTGTAATTTAGGCCTAACTACTGAGCTACCAAACGGCTTCTCTTTTTATTTAAAAATTACCTTTTTTTTATTGATTTCTATCATTGTAACTTAAATCTTGAAATAAATATTGTAGCAAAAATAAATCAATACATAATAAATAAAATAAACCTTTCAAACAATCGAAAACCAAAAAGAAAAACAATATCTCAGTTTAACCTGAAAATTTGCTTTACTCAAATGTCTTTGTATTGTCATGGAAAGCATTTTTTGCATACAAAGATGGGGGGGGGGGCACTTGTATTGGAATCTTAAAATGTAAAATTTCTATAAAACTTTCGGTGTTTCGTTTGTTTCTTCTTTTGGTGGTGAAAGGACTCAGCGATGCATTTTGTATTTTTTTTGTGTGGTTTTATATTTAGTTACTTGAATAACATTTCATCCGCGGTGAGTTGTTATAATGTAAGTGAATTACTACAAAGCTTTGTTCCTTTTCGTTGAGGCTGTCACATTTCTTATTTATGAGTCCAGATTATTTTTTGTCTTTTATTTTAGTCAAAAACTCAATTTTGTTGCTATGCTATCATGGTTATTTTTGCAGAAGGAACTGATACCATGAACAAATATAACCTTTTTTTTATTTTGGTATGTAATTACACCTATGCTGTCATGTGATCGTGTGGTTTGTATTGATTGAATTCTCTAGGTCAGTGCTACAAATATATCTTTTGGATAAGTTGACAATTTCACTTATTAAAAATGAATTTGTTAAGGAAACAAGAATTTGTGGGATTGAATCGATAACGTGTGAGGCTTTGTTATAGCTTTATGGTATTACTCCGGAACGTTTTTCCTAATTGGATAAAAATTCAACGTCTATGATGTTAGCTTAGAGCTATTTGTGAATCGGATCAATTGGTTTCATAAATTTAATTTAATCTGCTATAAGGAATATTTGTTAACTAGTTCCGAATGAACAGTCAAATAACAACCATTTCACAAAACAGAAAACCAGGAAATTTTTGTTTGAAGGTTAAACTAACTAAAAACTATTTGTGTTGGAGTAAATCTGCATTTTGTTTTAATGTAATTTGTAAGACAGGTGGGCATTATCTGTCGCTACAGATATTTCTCGTTGCCCGTGGTTTTTAAGTATACACTGCTTGTAATTTTTTGTTTTGTCTAGTAGACATCATTAATTTCATAAGTTCATATAAAAAATGATAAATAATATTATTTAAATTGACCACCAGATTTAGATATCATCTTACTTTATTAGATGGCGTTAAAGTTTATACTTGCTAATTTTCAATAACATTGAGAAGAGATGGTGTTAGTTTCTCCATAGATAATAGTTTTACCCGTAGATAATACTCTCATTTCTCTTAATAGCGAATAACTGTAACAATTTGACTTCATGATGAAATACAGGGTGTCCACAATGAAATCTAAATATTTTAATCACGTACAGTTTGAAAAAACTACGTATATAACCGTAACTAAATATGGAGATGGCAATAATCATATTACAGTTTCATAAAAAAATATGACGCAACTACATCTCTACATAGGCTACTCTGGTGGCGTAAAGTTAGTATAGGCGGTAGTCTAACTCTTGTATTTTGCAACATTATTCGAAAAATTGCCAGAAACGTTTGACATTTTTAAATTAGAGTTAGGATGCCTCATATTTAAGATGGTTTCATAGTTCGAAATTTTTCAAACGAAAAATTGAAAAAAAATCCAGATGTTTGCCATGCACTCGTTCACCAAAAATCGCTTGTGCTTGGTCGCTCAGAGGCTGCATTTTAGAAAATGACTGACTGCAGCGCCACTGTGGCCCTGACACGCACAACAGAATTCTCACATAAACATGAGTTTTTGCATCCGTTCCAGCAAGAATCACATTCACATGACCTGATATGAAAAATAATGGAGTTTCCAAATGTTTAGACTTCATTATGAACACCTTGTACAATTGATTAACACAACATAGTCTCTAAGATTCAGAGAGTACTACAAGCTAATGTGTCAAAAGAATAGAAGAATAGTTATGACATATTTTTAATGCAATTTTCATTGTTTTCGCTTTTATAATTCCTTATTTTAGTTGGAAGTGTAGTCTTCTTAACCAAAAGGTTTTGATTACCGCTGTACTTTTAAACTTAACTGATAATGTGGTAATTTTTTTCCAGGATAGAGCAGGAACGAGTGAACCTAGTTTACATTAACTCAAAGCAAAGTTTGCATTCGTATATGTGTTAAGTGAAATCTACAACTGCATTGTTGTTTAGAGACGTCAACGCCAACTATAGATTAAATTCTTCTTGTGCAAACGATCCAATTGATTGACCAACTAAAGTACTCATTTCGTGTTTTTTTTCGCACTTAAACGATTTCTGCCATACATTAGTGTCATTTACAAGCAGAATCAAACCTTACATTTAGTTCCATTCTGTTGGTGAAAACGACCCAATTGCATGTCTACCAATTGTATGCCCAACTAACCACGTCTGAATACTTAAGAAAAGCAAGCAATTTTTCAACAGTCATAATTTAGCCATGATCGAAGGTGCGCTTCAATTTTCATCTGTTTATCACTTTTTCCTTTCTCTTTGCCTCCTTTTTCACCCCCCCCCCCTCGTCGTTAGTGATGAAGAGTTTCGTCTACTTAATCATTTCCATAAATATTAGCTCGGTTAGGTAGCATCTCCCAAGCACAGGTAATCACCAAATTTAATCATTACTCCTATGCATCGAGAAAGCCAATCATGATCGAAAGAGTTCATACGAGAAAATGAACTTGCATTGGAAGGGGGCCAAATTTGCCCACAAATAAGTGAAGAATCTCTACATTTTCAGAACCGGGGGAACGAGAATACACTAAAAAAATGAGTACAGGAGATTTAATTTCTTGCAGATTCATGAATAAAAGATTAAAGTCGGCCTTTTGAAGAGTCACGTGTCAAACCGAGGGGATATTTTATAGTTGGTAAATGGAAATGACTTGTACAGATTGCTCTACCACAAAAGGGGCAGTTGGGATGATAGTTTATAGTCTGGAGAAGGAATATGCACGTGGGTATATGACATTATGATTTGATCAATACGAACAAATTAAATAAGCAGTACTGTATTGTGCAAGGAAATTTAATAGCGAACGTCAACCGGTCGTCAAACGAATCCAAAGAGCTTTCGAAAGGAAATGTAATTTGAGCGATGAATAATTTTGTGGATTTGATCAATCATTGCGAATATGGTAGTGGTTTAGAAGTGTAGAGTTTTTAATATTAACACTGAATGAATCGTGTACTAAACATTTATGCATATTCTTAGTAGAAGGCGAAATGGATAATCATTATATTATCAGCTCATAAAACACCCAATCTCAAAACAAGCATATTGTAGGCTATATAATGCAGTCATAGTTTATCGTAAACATCGTATAAATCATTTAAAAAACCAAACATTTTTAGATATTTTGGCTTGTTTGTTATATTTTCAAAATACATGTACCGTAGTCAAAGCTGGTATTGAAAACAACTAAAAACCAACAACTCATTTTGACCACCACAGTCAACCATTATCTCCCCGCAGTTTTTTTGAGCATATAGGCCTACTTCTACATAGTTTTATTATATAGTATTGTATATTATATAGTTTTACAGTTTTTTCATTTTGATTAGTAGAATTTGTTAAAATTGTAAAAAAAAAAAATTATTCAACAACACAGTTGCTAAGAATGCTAAAATTACGCACTAGCGTTAAGATTATACCTTACTAGATGGCATCACTTTCTCCAGCGATAATATTTTCATACAGAGTGATCAAAATAGCTATTTCTAACTTTCAGTGGTGACAGAGGGCATATAATCAAACATCTAGTAAACTATAATCCAGAAATTCTTCCGTAATGAGATACCACGAAATTGCGGATATGAAAACGCCATATACTCTCAATGTGGAATGTCACGCGTTGGTTTATTTTCCGCGGGTATAATGATTATTAATATCAGAACAGTGTATTACCAATGTGTCATAAAAATTTCGTAATTTCGTGGATTTGGTCAATCATAAAATTCCTTTATGTCGTTACGGAAGTATTTCTGGACTATAGTTTATTATTAAAACATGTTTCATCACATGCTCTCCTTCACCTCTGAAAGTTAAGAATAAATATTCTGAATCACCCTCAAGATGACAGTACAATATTATCTAGAAAGATACGCACTGTATAGTCTATAGTGTATACTGTAGTAGTGAAGGTAAATAAAAAATGGAATTACTCAAAAGTCGCATAAATCAAATATCGAATTACTCAACGATCGCATAAATTTAAATTCGCGTAAATCGAAATTTGCATAAGTCAATATTGGTATTAATTGAAACTTTGCAGAATTTAAAAATAGAGTTTTTCAAAACACCATAAATTAATATCGGATTACTAAAAGATTGCATATATTTCAATTCGCATAACTCGAAAGATGCAGAAATCAAAAAATGGGTTTTTTGCATGAAGAGTATGTAAATTTTTTTAATGTGCTTGTTTACTGTGTAGTTTTGCTAATTATTGCAACTTCATTAAAAGAATACATGTCGAGATCTTTTCTTTTATCATCACACTCCAATAAGGTATATTTACCTAACATTACCGATTGTTTACTCATCCTTTCCGTGTACAATATTGTACTGGAGAAGCCATTAAGAAATTAACCTACAATCTATGATAAAATTAGTACGATGATTGAGGAACTTGCTATCAAATCGATTAAACCTCTGCTTACAGATGACATTATTGTTCACGTGATGATTAGGATAAGACAAGGAAAAAAAACAGTTAATAGCTTAATAAACGGGATATGTAATTTTGTACAATACCGTACTTTATAGTTGTTTGCAATTAAAGCAGAATTCGTTTAAGGACGAACTACCACAGAATCACGATAAAAATTCAACGATTGGACAAATTCAAGATTGGATTTGGTGTTTATTATGTTGCTTCATTTAACATTTTTGTTTGAAAAATAAATAAATTTATTTTTCTTTTTATACGCTTTTATATTAGCTTCACTGGTGAGTGACTCTGTGAGTTTGTGAATGAGAGCGTGAGCTGGAGACTGAACGTATAATTGCATCTACAGATATTTATGATAATACTAGCTTAAACCCGTAAACGAATGCTATTTGAAATTTAAATGTATACCACCTGACACAACAATACAGAGATAGCGCGAAAATTTCATGTTTTTTCAAAAAATAACATTCATTAATTGATTCATTGTTGTCTTTATTGTTTAAACTTTTAAATTCCTCAACCAATCAGCAATCGAAAACAAAGTATCTTTTGGGTTTCATTTAGTAAGATACTGTATATAGTTCAATCGACCAAAAATCGCATAAATCGAAAACCGCATAAGTTCAATGTAACAAAAAATCGCATAAACCGAATCGAAAATTTTACAGGACTCGAAAATGGAATTTTTTAAAACTCGCCTAAATCGAATATCGCGCTACTCAAAGATCGCATAAATCTAAATTCGCATAAAGCAAAACTATGTATAAAGAGGATTCTTAAAAAAACAAAAAACAAACAATTTTAATGTACCGTACTTGTTTTGTTATTAGATTACCTATAATTTTCATGTTAATGTTAGTTTGTTAATACAATGTTAGTTGAACTATTAACATCAATTTGTAGTATGTTAGCGTTGATGGAAGGTTCGTTTCACTATGTTAATGTTCTACTATCTACTGTATACAATACGTGTTCACAGTAATTTTTATCTAGGGTTTCCATGGTAATCTGCTGCTTGTTTCTCTGCATAATCTAATGGTGTTTTTGGCATTCTTAAGTGGTCATGGCCACATAGTTAAGTTGAAACATGGCCTATAGGTGTTGTAGGTTGAGGTGGGTTCAAATGTCGCGATGGTGATGACATTTTTCTAAGTCGAGGTTGACCATAAACGTTGTATCGGGTCTCGAGAGAAAACGTTGTGGTGATAGATTTCATCCACTGACAGAATTTTGATGTGGATATAAAAAAAGTGAAGCCACGTTCCATGTGATGGTCCCAAAAAAATTCTTTACAATATTGTTTTCTGAGAAAATTTAAACTGGCATATACGTACATGTCATTTCTAATTTTAAACTTATGTTTACATAGCGAGCTGCTTGAATATATTTTCATTTTAATCAGCATTTTAAATGTCTTAAGTGTTTTAATGGATAACAGTTGAAGCTGAGGATGTTTATTTAGGTAGAATGCGATATTTACAGTATATTAAAGTGTGATATATAGAAGGTGTTTTAAAAATCATTCACAAATCATATAATTGTGTTTTAAGTTAATATGGTTCATCCATAACAAGTACATTAAAAATGCTTTTAAAGCATACTCTTTATATACTTCATACATTGTACAGATATACAGTAATCCGACATTCAGTTTATGCGTGTTTTGAGTAATTCCATTTTGGATTTCTGCACGTTTTGATTTATGCGAATTTCAATTCATGTAAATTGAAATTTTATGCCATCTGACTATACTATACGCATACAGTATAATCTCAAAAACGCGTATAAATGATGGCAGTATACTTTCAATTCCCAGCTCGTTCGCTCGCTCACTCACAACTCTCACAAATTCATTCACTTACTAATGAAGTTATGTAATATAAATTAATAGTCAAATTAATTCATGTCATTCATTGTCATTCTGTCGGTTTGTGCATGCATGATATCTGTGATTTCAATTTGATGCTGCTAGTTTTGGATCTTTATGGCATCTTAGACAATATCGATTAGTCCACATCATCCCGAATGAAAAACAGTTGAGATGAAGTAAATATATAAATTCAAAGAATTCAGCATTCGTATGGAAGATTTGTTTACATTTTAGAAAATGGGTGATGTATTAACGTGGAGCTATTATTCGTATGACATGATTGATTTTATTTTATCGCTAGTATCCAGATGACACGTTGGAGGTGCTAATCTTTTACCCGAGGCGCCAAAAAATAATGAAACATTGTGTTCAGCGTTCATTTAATTAAAGTTGGATTCTTATTCACCTTTTGAATTCAAAACTTGGAAGTGTTTTTCGAGTCCTTTCACGAGTCGAGTAATTAGGGTGCAGAGTAAACTTCAGTCACTTGGTGAAAGTTGCATACATTACTTAACTGTAATTACTCATATCTGTCTATGTGTAGAACGTTTTAAATCCACGGGGGTTCACCATAACAACGTGAATGTAATTACAACAAAATGTCCCCGTCATTATTGACAGGTTAACTTTTCAGTTATAGACAACATTAAATAGCTGAAACAAAGTCCCATAGGTCATACTGAATGAGATGTGGTATATTCTTTTTATTTCGTTTAATTTATTTATAGTTTGGATTCAATTAAGAAATTTATACTGTCAAGACTAGTTTTTCTCAAAAATCGATTTTCATTGTCGATGTTTAGCAATCCATCAGTGGACGCTTAAAAGCTTACTGCAGCTTACAGGTAATTTGATAGAGCAATATATCAATGTTCGAAAAATAATTTTAAGTCTTTGATATTTTAACCAATTCGTGCAATTCAACATGAAATTAAGTACAAGAAATATTCGATTCATTTATTATGCTATTATTTTACGAGAAAACTCGTTCCAGATGTTAGTTATATGCGAGGTAATTTTTATTTATTTATTTATATATACAGTATGTATACTGTATACATTTATTTGAATGTTTATTTATGTGTGTATTCATTTATTTTACATTAAATAAATAAATGAATAAAATTACCTCGCATATAACTAGTATCTGGAAAAATTTTTTTCGTCGCATAATAGCAAAATCTTATAAATCTAAGATTACCAGTACTACGTAGGTATAACACCAACGTTCGCTATTATGCGATTCTGTACTATGGTGCACATGTGACTAAAATGCTCCTGCAACTGCTCATTTTCTTCCAGAATTTTGTGTTCATCGCATGACGCATTTGCTGGCCCTTATGCTAGAATTGTGTATAGTTTTTTTCTATTTTATGGAAGTTTTCATATATGCTATCTCGATTTATACCAGATTATTTTACAAATATTTTTACCCTGGCATAAATCGAGTTGTACTTGAACGACTTTAAATCCATTTGATTTTCTTGCTTGACAACTACTGAACCTAACCTTTCATACGCTATTGAAAGGTTCATCTTGAATCTTGCCAGCATACAAAATTATGTTATTGTAAACGTTTTAATGTTTGTTTAAAATTTGACATTTGGAAAGGTCGCACTCTGTACAGGAATACTCAAAGATACGTTCACGACACGAGCCAAATTTCAGCACCCTTTTTTTTTATAGATTTTTCCTGAAAGTTGACTTTTTTCTTCGTTTGTATATAGTCCAGATGCTTGATTTCCCTGATACTCTCAGTTTTTCATTTAAAGAGATTCCTCACAAAGTGTAAAATCTAATTTTTACGAAGTCCTCGATTTAATGCGAATGTTGTCAAATCTCTTGTTTGTCATTTTGTCGAAGTCATAGTGCTGCGTTGCAATTAGAATTTCTTTTCAACTGATTTCTTTAGATTAAAAGTGTTCCTTTTCGGACACTAAACAGCTTTGTTTTCTGTCTAAAAGTTCCTGATGCATGTGCAGTGCAAAAGGTCATACCATTCATACAGTAGCAGATGTGCATTTACTATAGTAGGAGATATTTCGGGGTGCTTTCGGAACTTTTGAGAAATGGACTGTCTTGTGCACTGCTAACCAAATTACCGGGTCCATCTGTAAACAGTTAGTGATTTATTTAAAACATTCGCAAAAATAAAAAAAAATACTTTCTATTTGGTTGGCTGTACGTATAATGAGTTCACCTTAAATACATTTCAGTACATGACATACCAGCAGCTAATTCCAATGAAAAGGATGTTTGTGACACTTTGTTAAATGATTTGAAGTACGGTAACAATTTTTTCTGTACTCTTTATATCAGCTTCACTTGTGAGTTTGTTAGTGAGTGAGCTAGAAATTGAACGTATAATACTGCCATTATACAGTCGTTTATGAAAATATTACTGTACAACGTAGCATAAAACGCATAAAACTAAAACCGCATAAGAATTCGCATAAATAAAAAATCAAGTGCAATGTAATGTACGATTTTTATCGCGTACTGTATATAAATAAATCGAAAATTGCAGAAATCAAAAATGGAAATACTCAAAATTTGCATAAATCAAATGTCGAATTACTCAACGATCGCACAAATTTAATTTCACATAAATCGAAATTCACACGAATCAAACTTTGCCTAAATTGAAACGTGCAGCAATCAAAATATTTTAATGAACTTTTTTTTGTTACTAGTTTGATGTTTAGACAATTTTTAGCTCCCAACAGTTCTTGTTTCGTTGATTTATTAGTTTATTAATTTGCATACCCTGAAAAAATTCATAATATACATGTTTCGAGGTAATATAACATCTTTAGTTATTTAGCATTATTTATGACTACCGGTACGTATATTTAAAATTTTTTTAATTTATTAATTCTTAAAGATAAATTTCGGACACCCTGTACATATAATCAGGGCCGTGCAGAGCCAGTAATAGGCCCAGGCCAGCTGGAAAATGTAGGCCCCATTTCAAACTGCCCATTTAAG
>JAQIWH010002466.1:0-24417 GCA_034695005.1 Cryptops parisi | reverse complement strand
TATATATATATATATATAAACACACACACACACACACACACACACACACACACTGATACAAAATAAAGGTAAAATAGAAAACTTATTGTGAAACATGAACTGGAACATGGACTGAAACATGGTTTTATACGAATATCTTGTATATTGCTGGCACGTGTGTTTTTGTAGCATTTTTAATGGGCTTTATTCTAAAACTTATACATTTGCAAAAACTGTTGCAAAACAAAAAATGCGTGTAGAAAATGCTGACAGCTTGTAATTCGAAATAGGTTGAGGAATGTTGTGCAATGTGAGGATTTGCATTGCAAATGACGGAAACGTCATAGAGGATTATTGCATAATTTATTCTCAAAGGAAGAGGAGGAAGGCTTGTCAAAGGTGCACAAGTTCCATTTCCTTGTCAAGTTGGGAAATTCACAACATCGCGTCGATTTCGGTGAATAAAGCTGTGTTGTCAGCGTTAAATGTTGTCATTTCGATCAGTTAATGTTTTCCAGACAAGCAATAAAACTCGCTTTTGTTTTGGCTTCAACTTCAAAAGTCGAGTGTTTGTTAAAGGGTTGTAAAGGTTCATATACTGTAATTTTCTTCATTACAATTGCCAACCGAAGTCTCGTCAAAAGTCGACTGGGCAAATTACAAAGCGGTGAATTAGTAAACGAGGAAATTGTACATCCTAAAACAAATGAAAATTTGCATAAAGCTTCGTCGGTGTTCATTAAATGAAACAAAAGTCGCGTATATTATGCGGTTTCAGTCGATTATGTTTGAAAGGATTGGTGTTATGTGGTCATGATCGTGTCTTCTATTCAGCCGTTGAACTCGAAAAATACGGGAGTCGACAATAAAACGATTGTTGGATTTTAAAAACTAATTTAGTAGATAATTAGTTTATTTCGGATTGTGGAATTCGTTGTGAAACTCGATTCCAATCTGATGCACACTAATAACACTTTTTAATGAAGAGCGGTAATGTTTTCTACTTAAAAACTAATAAACTAGTTAAAACTAATATTCTAGTTGAAAACTTAATTGTGGTCCCTTCGGCATCTTAAAGTTCAGTATTACTCAAAAGATTAATAAGATTGAAATTCAAATTTTCCGCGTAAACGGTTTTGCCAATGACAGAAAAGTTTGACTAGAGACGTCATTTCGGCGTCATAATGTCAGATTATCATTTTTGCGGGAATTTTGAATGTGTGATTTTAAAAATTAATTTTCTTTTAGTAATTAGTCAAACCTCAATTTCTGTGTAGTTAATATGTAAATATGGATATAAGAGGCTTTTAAATTAATGTCTCAAAATCCATTATTATAATCTTTTATTAAAGTTGGGTTGGCAGTTTAGGGAGAGTGAAGTGGCTCACTTCTTTGAGCTCGGTTTTTGATGAGTTCCCAATAACCTACAGAACTGAAATTTTGAACATAGACGTAACCCATTGAACATTTTGTTGTATTAAATTTTGACGAATCCATGTCGTGTCGTTTAGAAGATATTGACATATTAAGTTGGTTTTCTGTTGAGAGTTTCTGGTTGAGTGTTGCTGAGTAAAATGCCTACATATTTAGTACAACCAAAGATTTATGTAATTTTTTTTTGTTTGCTTGTGTTTCCACATAATTAAGTATTAAAAATTCCAGGACTTAACAATAAACCGATTGTTGATTTTTCGAATTAATATAGTACCTAGATAATTGGTCCATAGCGAATTGTGAAATTCGTTGACTCGATTCAAACCTAATTAAACACTTTTTAATGAAAAGCTGCAATTTTTTTCTACTTAAAAACTAAAAATCTAGTTAAAAATAATTTAACATAAACATAATTTATCATGTTAAATAATAATTTGATAAATTAATTGTTGTTTTCTAAAGTTCAGTAAGATTGAAATTTAAATATCCCGCGTAAACGATTTTGCCAATGACAAAAATTGTTGACTAGCGACGTCATTTTCACGTCATGGTGCCAAAATATCATTATTTTCAGGAATTTTAAATTTGTGATTTTACAAATTAATTTTGTTTTACTAATTATTCAATTTGAATTTGAATAACTATATTTTATAGTTAAAAACTTATAATCTAGTTAAAATAATATTCCAGTTGGAAAAATAGGTGCAACCCTCTAAAGTTCAGTGTTAATCAAAAGATTAAAATTCAAATATCGCGCGTAAACATCACATTATTTGTACTATGAACTTATATTTTTTTTAATGAATTACTGTATTTTGTTGCTTGCTAATTTTATGTTTCTGTGGGATGCAGTTAATAAAATAAAATTAATGAATAGAATAAAATAAAAGGTTATGTTAATGGCGAAATTTCTGACGTGAGGTGAATTTGACGTCATGATGTCAAGTAGCATTTTTGGAGAAATTATTTGTTATTTAAAATTCAATTTTGTTTAAATCAACTTCGATTTCTTTGTGGTTACTGTAGAAATATAAATAATAGAGGAATCGTTGAAATTAACGTGTCGAAATCCATTATTTTCTCACATGATTCGTATTGAAGATCTCCGTTATATTTCCACTCTGCTTAAAGTTCCGTTAATTACCTGCGTTTATGCGGCGACTTATTTGTCTTCAGGGTTGGTTTTGTTTCAGCTCGTCATTTTAGCACTAGGCTATAAACTGAGAAAGGAATTTAATAACACACGCTTCCTGTAGGCAAGAAAGTTTTGCACAGATTCGATTAACGCGCAAAACGAGCCCATAGCACAAACCATGAACGTTATAGGTGTTACATAATGAAACGTGAATGTTTGAGAACTTTTTAAAGTTTGTCACCACAGGGCGATTATTATTGGCATTCCTGCTCTTGATGATACATAAATGTATAAATTTATAAAATAACTTACTTGTATTTAATTTGAACACCATCACGTAAGAAATATTGGAATATGCCTTTAACCTTGTAAGAATATACAGGACGACACAAAACCATGTTTGTTTGTTTTTTTTAATAAAAAATAAATTTTTCTTCTACGGGGAAGCCGCTTGTGGTTATTAGGTTTCAATTTAGGCTGGATGAACCAACCAAAAGTTATCAATTTTATGATAAATTATTTGTATTTTTAATCAATCTAAACTGGTATTTATACTTATAGACATTAATGTAGGTTAGTTAGAAAAAACACAACCTAATGCCTAACCACTAGCGCTACAAGCGGCTTTCCGTTTAATTAAATAATATATATTTATTCATCATATTAACCGTTGTAGGTGATGTAAAGTCTGATTCCCACTGTCGCGGCAACGCGGCGTTTTGGCTCGAAATTTTCATTGGTGAAATCTCGAGTTGAAACGCTGCGTTACCGCGATAGTGGGAATCGAGCTTGACATATATAACATAGACACACATACTCAGTATTTGAAAATGTCAACATTTTTTATTCGCTTTTAAAATCGTCTGTAAATGAATTAAAACAGTATTGTCTTGTGCGAATAATATACAAATGAAAACGCAATGAAACTGAAAATTATCAAGGTATATCATATATAGTATAGACTTTTTCTTTTATATATATTTATATATATATATTTATATAATGTATATGCACGTTCAGGAAACAGTGAACAAACTAAGCTTTACAATATTATAATTGGAGAAGAATTCTTTGGTCAACTTTGTTTAGCTCGATGAAAAGCGTATAACCCCTATTCGTGTGTACATCATCGGTACCAGTTATAGGACAATGTGGCTAAATAAAAAACTCCTGGAGAATAAATAACACTACTCAACTACATTTTAGACACAAGATGAGTTGAGTGAAGAACACTATTACACATTTAGCGCTGATCTTTATTTTTGTTCTGGTTATTTGCACGAACCCAAAAAAAAATTAGAACACTACCATAGTCTAGCACATACACACACGATTGTGGATGTTGCTGGACGTTCAGTGAAAACTGAAGACACACTTGAGCTAAAACAGTTATAAGCTAAGACGTTGTTGTTGTTGCTTAAAAGTGGATTAATATGATTGTAAGCCAATATTCTTGTATGGGCGAAGTAAATGTATTGAGGAAGACAGTAGTTAGCCTTTCGACAAGTTACGAAAGCGTTTTATCTTTTGAGTTGTCAGGCATGTTTACAGTTGCTTTGGTAAAGTTTAGACATGAAAAAACACACACTTCACATTGGTTTTTATATAGAAAGTTATCCGGTTTTGTTTTTTTAGTGAATATTTGTTTTTAAATGTTAAGTATTAATTCGTTGAAGAAATCTTCGTTTGTAATCTCTTGACGCACTGTTCTCTTTTTGTGAAACGTGTGTGTATAGAAAATGCACATTTGTCAACTTAACATTGAAAAACACGTTTTGCTTTATGTCGTTATTTTTTATTTTTTTTACATATTGCTCTTTAAAGATATGTACAATCACAACAAATTTATAATTTTATACAGGGTGTCCGAAAATATTTAAATATCAATATAAGGATGTTTTGAAGATGAATGTGGCATAGCCTGTATTATTAAAATGCCACAAGTTTATTTACGTGTTAGTATAACTCAACGTGTGCACCATGTACAGCGTTACAGAGATCAAAATGGAATAACGTCTCAGTCCACTTTGGAATAAATTGCTTTTATGGCTGCTGTTATTCAATGGCTTGAATTTTTCTTCGGCTGAAGCCATTACTACAGCACGTTCGCACAGTTATATGGTTTGTCAGTGCTGCTGTCTGGTGGACAACAGTTGAACTAAAGTTTGAATACAGTTCCTGTATTACAGTTGTTTTCACAATTATGCTCAAAGTACCATCAAAGGTGGTTCAAATAATAAATAAATGTGATTTAACATTTCGAAGCTTTTTTTCTGACACCCGGTATACAGTAAACCCTCCACATTGGTTTTTATAATGTATTTGAGAAATTGCTATTTTCACAAAAAGCTCAATATTCGATTCTTTGGATACGTAATTATTCACACTAAATGCTGCTTATTACTCTAGTAATACCTTGATATTTATATCGATATTGCGATATTGATAGATCGATATTACTGTAATATATGAAATCTTTGGATATGACAATGATGTTAAGTGTACTGGTAATGTATATAAATATAAAATAATAAATTAAAACAATTGATAATACAATTTTTTTTTTTATGTTTAAATCATATTTTGCTGTGTATACAGCTCAACATCCAGAAATTGCAGATTCGATTTAATGGAATTCAGTTTTTCGCGAATGTGGAGAATATACTGTACTGTATTTGACATTATGATCACACAGTTTTTATTCAGATATATATATATTGGTTAATGAAAATCAACCATGTTTAGTATTTTTTCTCTGGAAAAAAATACTCGATTTAAAACAGTTCAAGTAATAGGGCTATTCAGACAACACATTTTCGTTTCAAAAGTTACAAACTGGAAACAGCAAAGTGCTTTTATTTTCTATTGTAGTTTTCACTATGTATTGATTAACCCTGTTTATCCATCTATGTCGGCCTTATCTGTTTGTTTGTAATCATTCGCATGATTCATTGAAATATTGCATGAAATATCGCATGTATAGTACTCAATCTTCTTTACTTATAATTGCAACATGTAATGCAACGTATGGTCTTCTGTCTCATGATATGTTGATTTTGTTTTGGTTGCATATTATAATAGAGCAGAACGTCGATTATCCAAACGTCGGTTATGCAAACGACCGGTTGTCCGAACAGTGGAGATGTGCACGGATTCCACTTAAAATTTGTGCCAGTCGTACATTCAAGTGAATATTGTACTGATATTTATTTTACTTTCTGATCTTCTTAGTAAATGAAACCCAAGAGTGACTTTGTTTTCGATTGCTGATTGGTTGATGAATTTAAAAGTTTAAACAATAAAGGCAACAATGAATCAAATGTTATTTTTGAATTAACATGAAATTCTCGCGCTATCTCTGTATTGTTGTGTCAGGTGAAATTTCAAATAGTATTCGTTAATTTTTCAATTGGTTTAAGCTAGTAATTAAATGAAGAAAACTTCACGAATGTTGACATTTTTTGTAGAATACATATTTAATAATATGTAAGTAAAAAAATTTAAACGTACAATATACTGTATTCGTAAACGTAGAAAACAATTTTTTTTTCACTTTTCATATATGCACGTAAACTATTAATGTTCGATTATGCAAACAAATCAATTTTATGAACCCCTCAATTAGCTCGGATAATCGACACTCTACTGTACATCAAATTAGATAATGAAGGAACCGATAACTAGTACTATTGTAATTAAAAAATTTATTATATTGAAATTTTTGTTTTTAAATTTACATCTCTTAAGAGACAATACATTTGCTTACTTTTGATTGGTTAATTTGAAGCCAGAAACTTTTGCTACAACATTTTTTCCATTTAGGATTTCTGAAAAAATTTGGTTCCATTCTTTCTATTTAACACTAATTTCGTGGTTTGTCATCTTTCTTTTCATTCAGCACTTTTTTGATAATCTCTCTATTTAAACATCGAGTTCGAGAGTTTTTTTTTAAACATACTGTACTTATTATTTAACACTGATTTTGAAATCGTGCTTGTTTATTTAACAATGAATTTCGAGAACCAAACAAAACAACTATGAAATCAGTTCACGTAGTGTTATCCGTATTCGTAGTCGTACTGAACGAAGTTAAAAATTTACTATACAAATTTGCTTTTAAGTAAGAATGAACGAAGTTTAATTTGTTAGAGATCATTATTATATGCTTTCTTCGACTTTAAGAAACCCTACTTTTCCATCAACTTGAACCAGAAAATATTTTTCTTTCACATTCGAATAATTTTTTTTCTAGTAAATTAACGAATTAGGTCAACATTAATTTCAATGTGAACTAAAAGATGATGACGGTGTCTTTATTCGTTAATTAACTAAAGAAAATTTTTCTAAACTTAAAAAAAAAAATTTTTGTTTTTTTTCTTGTTGAAGTAATTTGAAGAAAAGTCGGGTTTCTTGAAGACCAAAGAAAAACGACCTTTTGTTGGTTCTGGGGGCTATTTTCTTCTTATTTCATCAAGAAGAGTGTGGGTGTTTGTGTGTGTGAAGACATATTGTGTAAGCTTTAGAAATTCAGGGCATTTAGTCACCTTACCCGTATGTGTGTCGTTGCCTCGTTACCTGTTGTTGGTAAAAGAAGCCAAGATAATGTTGCCAATCAGTAATAGAATTCTAACTCAACTTTACCGTACTACAGTAGCTAGTTTGATGAAGGAAAACAAAACCTTAAAAATATAACAAACTTTTCGAACTTTTTGATTGATTGAATTCTCATTGAAATAACACAACTTCTACATTTTTAATTTTTTGTTTTCAATTTTTGTGTTAATTCTTAAAAAGCTTACATGCCGATATGTGAATAAAATTTATTATAGTTTGAGAAAAAGTGAAAATAGCCTGGTTTAAATGAACAAGAGTACAAGTAGAATTCATTGAAATTAAAGCAAAAATTAATTAATGCTTGGATTTTATTTTTTTGCATCAAAAGTTCAACAGACTCCTAGTGCTCGGTTCCTTGATGAATTGAACGGCCTGGTGTAAAAAGATATTAAAATAACATTTGTGTCAAAAAAATAACCTAGAAATATTTTCGAATGTATTAGGTATAATTCTGCTTTTTCTAAGCATGATGTTTAGCGAAACAACAACAATATACGCAGAGATATTAGTGTAAGAAGTGTGAAGGGAATTCCATAGACCGCAAAGCAGGTTCAAATCTTTAAACGCGTTTTTCTCGAAATTGTAAAAATGTTACTTAAACTTTTTACACTAGGCCTTTCAATTATGTCTTGCACCAACACGTATATGATAGGAAGAATATGTATAAATTATAAAGATTACCAAGAAATCACAATCAATAATGTCCTGATAAAATAATATCATGGCTTGGTGTTTTTCAAGGGGAAAAAATATAAATCGTGATGTTCATCCGTAAATGTAGTGTTCATCCGTTATTTTGTAGTTCCAACTTCATCACAACAACATCCATCCACACTTCATCCATCTTTATAAATGATTTCGGAATTGAAAGGCTTGGTGCAGTAACTTGGATTTGTAAGCACCAACTTGATGCTTTACACACACTAACCAAATGCGGTGTACTTTTATGTATCATATTGTTTGTCGTTCTATATATACAATATATTTAGACCTTTGTCATTATAATCCTGATATTTAACAAACATAGGCCAACATTTCTTTATACATTAAACGTTTAGATAACACAGCTTCTTTGAAATTCATGACTAAATGTGACATTATTTCTATTGTATACATTAAAAACGTGTCGCACTCATGCACGTCATTCACAACTACATTACGACAAACATACAGGAGACATTGGGGACATTTTCCCATGTTGATTCTTCTATTGTTTTCTTTATTATTATAATATAGAGTTTGACATGTTTCGTTTATGGCCTCACGGAGGTTATCTAAGATACTTGTACCTTGAAACAAGTTAATTAGACTAATAGTTATCACTGAGCACATGATGTTTATATGACTATATATATAACCAGCGTTCTTTTTTAATGCTAGAAAGGTAACCTAAGAATTCGGAAAGAAAACAAAAACATGATTGATACGATTTTTTGTTTTCAAGACAAAAAACATTGAAATGCCAACGCTACTGATGATATACATATGTTTTTCAAATTTTTTCTTTGATAAAAAGATTGTCTTTGTTGATACATCAAGGGTTAAGAAAAAGGAACTAAACCCCTATTTTAAGCACTGCTTAGAAAAAAAGTTTGCATCCACGTGATGAAAATACTGATTTGGTCGACTTTTCGAACCATTTGGTTTTCTAAAGTCGGGTTTTAATAAGAGGCGAGATTAAAAAACAGTAGTTGTCGGTTGTTTTGTATTTTTTGTAAGAAGAAAGTAAATAAAATTTCTACTAGTTGAAATGAAGAACATTCTATTTTGTAAATATAGTCGTAGTTTGAGAAATTGTTGCACGATTTAATGTGGTTTTGCAATACCTTCAGAAATTGACAAAAAATAAAAAGCATAATTTGGCTGCGACAAGAAATGCTAACCTGAGACGTGATCATTAATTAATTAATTAATTTTAAACAAACTTTTTTAGAGTTGAAGTGTTGTGATATTTTTGTATCTTAATTGTTACTTTACTTTGATTTTGTATGTGATATGCATGTTGTTAGAGAGTTCTTCAATTATATGGAGTACGTCATAGGCCTATTTAATTTCCGTATGTGATAAACGAGTCATGTAAGTAATAGTTTTGAAAATTTCATCAAATTCATATAAATAGTTTGGTTTATATTTTATGAATTAAAAGTGAATTTCATTTTGGTTATTTTGAGTGACGTTCCGAAATTTAAATTAAAATTTTTTCGTAGTTTGACCAAAAATTGGATTGGCTATCTGGTGTATAATTGGTTTTAATAATTTATGAATTTTTTGTGTGTGTTTAGATCACGACTTAATTATTGCTTCTGCATTTCGATTCAGTTTAAATGTATAAGCTCGAACGATATCGTTAATGATAAAAGTGATAATGTCATACATAGTTTTTCAGTATTTGACCGCTATTGACTTTCCAAAGAGTAAATTTTAAAATTAATCTTGAAATGTAGAATATGTAAAAATAAGACATTTTTACTTTTGAAATGATCTTTATACTCAATCAAATTAAATAAAACTTTTAATTATTATTCAAATATGGGAGGTGTCAAAATATTTGGCTAATATAAATATAGCCGAACCGGCAAAATGACAGAGATATTACTGATGTACGTTTTGATTTGTGAAATCAAACTACATTTCAGAGTCACGAATACACGTTCTCGAAGGTGTATTATCACTTATTTAATACTGTATCAGAAACAGTCTGTACGATCCAGGTACTCGCCACCTCGATTGTTTGGAGTTTGAAGTTTCTTGATGATTACGTCATCAAGTTCTACCTTTGACAATGCTAATTTTTTACTGGTCTTACTGGAGTTAAAACAAGCGTGAAGTTACGAGTTACGGGCGCCAAGGTTTCGTTATTTAACACCAATCCATTCACAATAAACGCGATCCTCGAAATCGCGATGATACAAGTAAGTTTAACTCTACGAGAATTTTTCGATCAAACAAAACTTCAGAATTATTTCGAGCTGCAAAGGTTACGTAGTAAAATAACATTATTTTTGACATTTTGTCTCGGGGGGAAAATAAGGTACGAAACAAGAGTGTAGGGGGTGAATTAACATCTATCATGTTGTGATAAGGGATAAATTCCATGTAACGTAATGTTTGTCATAGTTTTGTGTATAGACTAACGTCTGGCTTGAGATAGCAATTTTGTCATTTCTCTGTTGCTATGTATGACAAAAGTTAAACACCTGAGTTGCATGCGACAGTTGTAATACTAACAATAATAATACTAGTGTAGGTAGAGTGTATAAGATAAACTGTACAGTTAAGATTTAGTGTCTTAATCTTCGGCTATTGTACTGTTTCTGTAACAAGATAGAAAGCGAAAGAGATCCTCTTATTCAGATTAGCACATTGTTACAACCAAATACACTGTTTTGCATAACGTTCAAAACAAATTTGCACGGATACCGATTAAAAGCTATTATCGATTAGCGCCATCTGTTTCAGTATTTGTTTTGTTGTTTTTTTATCAAAAAAAAAAACAAAATGATGGTACGCAACATTTGAGCTATCTGAAATCAAATATCATAGATAAAATTATGTACAAATACACTGCTAAGCTGTCTCACATTCTTTGCAGTCGTTGTTCCAAGAAGTGCAAAGAGGGTGTACATAAACAAAAACCATGTCGATATAACTTTTTCATTGTTGACACACATTTTTCTCTTGTATCCGAAGGGTCACTTCAATATCTTGGCTATCGAATAATTAGCACCCGGACGAAACCTACATCTATTTTGACATACTTAATTGTATGTGAAGATGGGTTAGGCTGTTGGTCGAACTTCCTGGTTCGCTGCTCCACAACGAGTGGGGGGACAAATTTTGCTTAGCAAAAATAGAACTAGAGAGATTTGGTATCAAACATAGCGAAGGAATACTTTTGAGATGGGGGTGTCACGTTTTATGCAGGTCGCCTTTCAAAATGCGAGCAAAGGTCTTTTTGAACTGCTGGTTAGCCAGCGCGTAGCAGAAAGGGTTTAGGGGACTGTTGGCGTAGCACAAGAAGTAAGCGAAGTAAAAGAGATGGTGATTGGTGCATCCGTCCTTGTTGGTACAAAACCCCTCTACCAGAGCTATGACGTGGTAGGGCGTCCAGCAGATAACGAACGCACCTAGAATGAACGAGATGGTCCGCAGGGCTTTGCGGGCCCGGTTCTCCGATTTGGACTTTTGTCGGCTGCGCTCGCGCTGCCGCTTTTCCTTCAGCCGCTTACCGATCGAGACGACCAGTTCCCGATGGGACACTGGTTGCTCACCGTCGAACGCAGAGGAGGAAGAGGCGTCAGTGACGGCTGGGGGACGGTTTGGTTCCACAATACCAGTGGCAGCGGTTGCGACGGGCACACCGGACTCTGCCGGATTTAGGTTCCAGACTTCTTCGGCCGTAGCCACGCGGGTCACCACTTTATCCGATAAACTGTCCACCTGGACGGTGACCAGCGACAAAGCAGTCTGTCCGACTGAAGGTCGTACGGAGTCTGAGGCTGTCACTAGAGGTGGAGACGTGACTCTAGCCTTTTTGGCAATTTCTTCACCCAGCGGGCTTGCGGTCTGCTGGTGGCGTCCGGTCGCCACTGCCACACTTTGATCCACGTCTTGGCTCAGGCTGATGGGCTTCACGTCTAAGGTAGTGGGGGGCTGTGGAGTTTTCCTACCGCTAACAACAGTCTGTTCGGTTCTCATGGGCAGCGTGTTTTCTGGCCACACGGCTGCGACAATTTTACACGAAGTCTTTGAAGGTGAAGTAGGACTGATGATGGATTGAGGGCGTGTCGTCTCGCTGCTGGCAGGGTTCTGCGTACCATGGCCAATCGTTTGTTTGGAAGATTCATTTTTGGCGAAAGGCATTGCCATACCTGGTAAGCCAGCCGGAAACAAGGCTACTGCCGTGTTGTTAATTTGGTGCTTTTTACTCTTCTCAGGTTTTTTAACAGGCACTGCTGGACATTCCTCGTCCGAATCGAACACAGGACTACTCGACTGTTCGTTGTCGTTATTGTCATCTTTTTTGTCACCAGCAAAGCTGGTTGTTTCCGAAGGTTTGGTGCCTTCAGCAGTCACGTCTTTTTGAGTGATGTTAGGTTCAGCATTTCCTTTAGGTTTGTCCTGACTCAGCAGCGTGCTCTGAGTTTTTGAGATTGTGATTCCTCCACGAGGATTGCTTTTCCCCATCGCTACCATGCTTTGCATCCGCCGGTGTTTGGCTTCTGATTTCTTTTGCATGTCACTGGCGGTCTTGTAGATTCCGCCATAAAGCACAAACAACACTATCAAAGTGGACCAGAAGTAGAAAATGACGAGTGACGTATTGAAAATGGGATCCTTCATGAATTGTACGGCGCATTCACCTTCCTTGAGGTCTCGATATCCTATAAAGTATTCCCATCCCATGATGCTGGTGAAAAAGAGGAGTGCAGGAATAATCCACGTGACCACGACGATCACTAATACCTTGTTTTTTGTACGCCAGCTCCTGTATTTGGCAGCTATGCGTACAGAGCAGTACCGATCGATGGTGATGAGAAGCACCGTATAGATGGACACGAGACAAACAGTATGGTCTACGGAGAGCCACAGATCACAGAGGAAGGGACCGAGTTCCCAGGTGCCACGTAGAACATACACAGCATAAAAGGGCAACGAAAGCAACCCTATGAAAAGATCGGATGCTGCGAGCGACGCAATGAAATAGTTGCTGGGTTGCCGAATGGCTCTTTCGACCATGAAGGCTAGCAGTACTAGGATGTTCCCACCCACAGTTAGGGCAGCACATAGGGACAGCGAAATAGCAATGAGCACAGTTAACAAAAGATCGAATGGCGGTCCGTTGGCTGGTGAGTCGTCTTCGACGCTGGTACCATTGGAGCTGTTGAGCGAGTCATCGATGATACTGGCACAGTCCCAAGAACTGTTGCTCGCATCGACCGATGAGCATGGGTGGGAAACGTTCAACACTTGGTTCGCGAGTGCCAGCGCTTCTGCCGATAGGTGGCGATGAAATGGACTGCCAGTCAAGGATCTATTCAACAAGATCCAGGCTGTCCAGAGTGCATCCGCATCGTCTTCGTCCATCGAGGGAAGGGTCATTCCAGGTGCACTTTACTCCAGCAGCCAGGTTCTTGCAGAACTGTCAAACTGGACACGTGGGATTTGTAACTAGGGAATAAACAAAAAATAGAATTTTAGCATCACTTAACTCTTAGCGATCAGCTCTGTCTATTCTATTATGGAATAAAAAAAAAATTCATTGCCCTTCTCTCATGATTTGTAAGATGATATATTTGCACTGCAAGAGCTAAACGTTGTTTCAGTGACTGATGAGTAACGTCACTGTAAAGCTATCCGACCCCGGAAAGTTAAGTAAAGAAAGTTAATCGAAATGGCTTTCGAGGACATGCCACGCATCATCCTGAGCAGGATTTATTGCATGGCATATAAGAGGTGGAGGGATAATTGATTTCCCTGCCAAAACATTACACCACTCATCGATTGAAAGAAATAAAAATCCAGCTGTTTGGTATCTCTCAAATTTCACTATAGATTCGATGTTAATCGCCGTGCTACAAAGATCGGTGTTTTCTATTATTTTTTTTCGCGACAAAAGCCTTTCGACAGTCGCTTAATTATCTCGTTAATTACCTATTCCACTGAAGAGAATGAAAACGTGTGTTTTAGCAAACGACCATCAACATTTTTGTTTTAAGGAAACGACCATCAACAACGTTCTTGTTTTCTCTGCTGAAAGAACAAATAACGTTCATCCACCATTTCAACCGACTGTCATCTGTGCGAACGATCTAATTAAAAACTCGGGCGTTAAGGACTTAACCTTATCGCTCATAGACACGCGACTAGAACTAAAAGCCTATGTTGTACCACCTCAAACGAATAACAGATAAAGTGGGATTTCACCCTATCACATCGGTGGCGTCTCAGATAATGCAACTGAATAAATCCTGCTCGGTGGGTTGTTTTCGATACCGAGAGATCGATTGACTCGTGCACATTTTAGACAAACTCAAGCTCTGTTATTGAGCGAAGCCTCTCTTCAGATCATTTCCCACCGAAACGTTCTAATTAGCTTTCTCTGTGTACAAAGAATTTTTAATCAAGCATTAAGCACATTCTAACATCGAATGAAGATATTTTAGAGGTGTGTGAATAATTCACCTTGTTGATTCTGCTGTGGTGTTGAAATTTTGTAAAAAAAGTGTTGCAAAATTTTTGTATTTCAACTCTAATTTAACTTACGAGTAAAATATGCATAGCAGTACTATATAAAAATGCAGTAATGCTATATACCATAAAAATATAGTAGTGCTAAATTCTTGTCATTAAAAATATTTTTGTATAGTAAAGTTTGTATTTGTGAAAAATTGTCAACCGTATATAATATCAAACAATGATCATAGGAGTTCAATTCAATGTAACTTTCGAATGTAATTTATATAAATTACAAAGGTTTAATTTTAATTTCATAATAATTGTTGTAAACTTTTTAATGTACTCAATAAAAAATAAAAGTGCTTTTCAATGAATTTGATGCACATAAAAGTGCATTTAAATGCACTTAATTTATTTAATGCATTAAAAAGAGCATCTTAAAAGCACTTTATGCATGTGAAAGTGTATTTTAAATGTTTTCTGAAACACATATACGTTTGACATAATTTCATACAAAAAATAGATAATATATGTGAAACCAAACAAACAATTCCCGTATTTTATTCAAATTTCACCGTTATCTAAATATTATGCAACAAGGGTTTGATCAATGTTATTATAATGGATTTAAACGTTATGATAACAACTTAAACAGTACTTAAAATGATCTATATTATCGTGTCTTATTTTTTAAATTGAATTTCAAGTTCGTTGCAATGAAATTAGAACACCATAAAAAGTTAGTCTCATTTAAATTCACTATACGTTATTTGCTTTTTCCGTTTAAGAAATAGATAAAAAAAAAACTAGTTCATGAAACTGTTATGTAGTTCAAAAACTATTATATACGTTATACATATATAATAGTATTTACGTATATTATTTTTGAAGAAACATTTTTATTTTATATGACATTGATTTTACAATATATAATATAGCATAAGGAAGTGTAGTTAGTGTAGTATAGCATACTTTAAGGAAGTGTTACCGTACCAATATGTTGGAGAACACTCCAGTGTACTTTTAAATAGTTTATCTATTGTTATTATTATCATTAAAATAATTTATTTTGTCGACACATTAACTTATTTACAGCGCATTTGTATTTGCGCTATCAAGCTTTTTATTTTGGCAAATCATTTTTTTAAATTAAAGTGTAGTAAAACTGCTTCAAAGTCAACTGTATTAATAAATATAAAGTTTAAATTTTTCTAAAATGTGAATTCAGGAAGTTTTAATTACTCTTACATCATCGAAGTCATGTAGGAGTAATAACTACATAAACAACAAGTAATCAACTAAACATGCAACAAAGTGATAACTACACTAACTTTGTTCCAGCACTTGCTCAGAAATGCTAGTTTATTATTGAAAGTTAAATTTTAATCTTTTCAACATTATATATTTTTTCTAGTGTATGTACGTACAGTATAATATCTAGTATTGTATTTGTATGTATGTACAAACAGTAGATATGTGTTAATAACTACATTAATAACAAAGTAATTGATTACACATGCAACAGAGTATTAACTACACTAATTTTGTTCCAGCACTTGTTCAGTAAAACTAATGGGTCATAATTTTTTATGGGGAAATTTAACTCAAAAGTCAAATAACTTAAAAGTTGAAGTAGTTCCTGGAACGGTAATTGTTTGAAGTTTGAGGGTCCACTGTATATGTATCAGTAACATTTTTATTTTGTACAATTGTAAAAAATTTAAAATTGTGTTTAAACTACTGTTTTTCATACTTAAAAGCACGCTTCTTGGTCGCTACATTGCCCATTGCCTATAAATTTTTTTAATTGTTTAATATGCTAAATTCCAGATATTATTCGAGTATTTTTATACAAAAAGTATAAAATAATATTCAAATTTCAATTAGAAGGTTTAGTTTTCATTACTCAAACACTCCTAATTCAGACTGGGTAACGTAAGTGACCTTTTACTGTAACGTGTAACGTAAGTGACTTTTGTATTTTATTTTTTATTCAACATGTATAATGAATGAATTTTTCAAACCGCCGTTGACAAAGTTAAATATAACTTTTATTAGTGTAAGGAAAATTGTAAACTGGGGGTGAAACTAATAAATTACTGTGAAATCGAAATTTCAAGTACAGTATTAAAAATTTTCTGAATGTAACGAAAGTGACCGTGGAATGACTAGTGTATGTATCATTGGAAGTTAAGTTTTAAACTTTTTTAACACATTTTTTTCTAGTAGCCTATATGTACGTACAGTATAATGTCTAGCATATGTATGTATGAACAAGCAGCAGCAGCAGAGCATCAAAGTATTATAAGTTGTTCTAAAAAATATGAAATATCAGACACGTCTATTCAAGTAGCTACGCGTAACAACACCTCTCCAATGTATCGTTTTCTATAAAATATATAAAAACTTGAAAAGTAATTTTAAGCAAAACTCTTAAAGCAATCTTACCTGTAAAATTGTCTCTAAGTTGATCAATCATGCATCGCTGCATGATGGTACATATTAGTAGTCGGTAACTTGTCTGCACGCTGTTCGAAACTGCCGTGGATTCTCTTTCGACGGCAATAAACGGTAAAAGTTTTTTTTTGTGGATTCCTGTTTTTTCGATTTGTAAAAATAAAATAAAATAAAGATCGGTCAAGGGGTCGATGTGGGTGGTTCAACAAGGCCGACGATGGTATAAGTAGTCGTAGTAGCAGCAGATACTGACGCCATCGTCGTCAAAGACCTGCTTGTTAGGTGATGATATGGTCAGCACGTGTTGCTCGCGACCTCCTACGAGTTGCGGGGGTGGTGGTGGTGGTAAAGGTGGAGGAAGTTTGGTGGTGGCTCCAATCGTTGCTGCCGTTGAGAGTGACGATGACGACGACGATACATCACCGAACACCACGACGACACGGGGTTGGGGGTCGCTGGTGCAGCAGCAACGTCGGTGGTGATCGTAGTAGTAGTAGTGGCATCGTAATCGTTGACGATGACGAAAAGTGGCGACCACCTTCATGACGTCATCGTTGTCACATGCACGGGACCGTACCGTACCCCTTGTCGACGAGAGATTTTCACCAAGTCGCCACTTGAAGAGGGATTGGTTTTCATACTTGGTTCTCCAACTATGCAGAAAAGAAGGGATAAAAAGAGATCATCGATTGATGGTTGTGATGATGAGGGCTTAGTCGCTGAAGTGATTAACAAAGATGATGTGTGTGTGTTTAGTAGAATGTTATGTAAAACTTAGGGTTTATTAATAAACCGAGAATGTCGATATGAGAAATCAAAGTTTTCGTGGAGGGATTATTAAACGGTACATTATGTCGGTTTGGGTAATACGATGTAGCCTGGTTATTGTAAACGTTACAAATGTATTGGTTATCATTGTTTTTTTTTGTGTTAGTACTAGTACTGTATATTTCATCGCTGTTGAGTTATTTGACTACGTGTCAGGTAGAATACACACACAACTAAACTTTAGCTAAGTTTAGAAAATTAAAGTTTAGTTTAACAGATGTTTCGTTGATAATTATTTTAATCATCTCTCAAGGTAAACTTTTCATTCAATGTTTTAACGGATGTGTGAAATATATTTCATTACAAGAGTTTCCAATATCTCGAAATTGAAGGTTAAAATTTTAGCATTTTGTATATACTAAAACTAACTAATTTTCGTATATACTATCTCTTTGTATATCGGTGTTCTTACAAAAACGTATACAGTACAAACTTTATCAGTTTAATAACCAAGTGTGTACGAAATAACTTTTTTGAATATCGTTTTTTTGTTGTATATGAATGATTTTTTTAAACGAGTTTTCTCAATAACTTTAGAACGAAATGTAATGAATGAACTGTTGGACCGGTGAAGGGCTGCCTCGAGGATTACGTGTATGCCAAAAACCCTTAAAATCATAGAGGTCATTCGTCATGCTTTATCTCTATTATATCCTAAATTCTGGAAAATTAAATATAAAAATCCGCGCAAAGTGCAGATTTTTGCGAACAAAAAAGAGGATAATCATTCAGCTGATATTGCTTTTTAGATACGATGTAAAACATTTTCCACAATTATACTTTTTTTTCACCGTTTAAGTGCATGTACTGTAGTTCACTTAATTACATTTTCGTTCTAAAGTTACAGAGAAAACAAATGATCAAGATGATTTTGCGCCACCCTGAATATGTAAAATCCGTTAGGGACTTTAAAATATTAACTTGTTAAGAAAACAACGTCTTAAATGGACCTGATTTAGTGATGATAATGAAACTACTGATACATTTCTGTTAACCGAGAGACTGCTTGTGGCGCTTGGGAACACGTTCCAGTTTTAGTTATATAAAACAAACAAAAACATATTAATTTTCTGATTAATGATAAATTATTAAATACTGTATTGTATTTTTTTAACTAACTATACTTATACATAGACACTAGTTTAGATTAGTTAAAAATTACAACCACCCCATGCGTAACCACAAGCGGTTTCTTGGTTAACAGAAAAGTATCCAACTAATAAAGTAAAAGTTTTAATTTATAGATGAGTTTGTATAGAAAATGTCTATGTATTGAGAATGTATAACGTTTATGTTTTAAATTTTTTATCCTCATTGGAAAAGTAATTTATAAGCATCATTGAACAACAAAACCTAATTTTACAGAAAATGTAAATTTACAACGTTTTTTTGGTATAGTTTCAACATACACAGTAGTAATTTTTATGGAAATCTTATTTTGGAACCTAAATCATGTTTACTGCTTAAACAGAAAAACTTATTAAACCAGTACAGTAACTACGTATATATATAATTTTACGGTTGAATCATCTTGTTTTCTCCATTACTTATAGGCCTAATTCAAATTGCTTTTGCTGCAAAGAAAATACCATTAGGTTTGTAACTTTATCATCTAGTAAAAACTTTCTAATAGCATCACCAACATCATCATCATCATCATCTTAAAACCAACTTAGTTTCCACCAAACTCCCTACTTTTCTTCCCATTTGTAAGTAGGTCCGGTCCTTAATAATGAATTTGTCTTAATAACGAGTTGTCCAATTTAGTCGTAGCGTGCTGTATTGTTTATGAGGAATGGCTTCTGGTTAGTTGCACTCTCATTTCGCACCGCAACCGTCGTATTTTATTAGGGAACGCGTTTTATTGATTCCATCTTTCATCCCATCCGGAAGTTTGAATTCTTAATTACAACAACTTCTTCTTTCACCCATTCGTTCGACCGTGTCAATGCAACGCGGGGCTTCTGGATTGTTCCAGGTGTTACCTGGTACGAAAAATAAGCGTTCACACTTATTATTTCCCCTCCCCCTTTTTTTTATTATAAAACTTGTCGCACTTCTTCACGTGCGCTTTTTTTTTGCCTCTTTCATCATAACATTTTCCAGTTCATTAATTTTATTGGTTCTCCTTTTATTTTCTTTCTTTTTTTATATATATTTTGGTGTGTATGTGCTCGACACTTCTTGGATTCGCACAATTCGTCTTTGAGTTCTTTATTATTTGGAATGAATCGATAGGCAACCTTTGCCTACTCTCTATTAAAGATCTCTTTAGTTCTGCATAAAAGAGGTGTTATTTTTGGCAATGCAGCGATAAACGTTAGCAGCCGACGAAAGAACGTGTTTTAATTTCCTTTTTCGTATTCTTTATTTTTTCAAAGACTCATTTTGCAACGCGCGTCAGGTTTCTTTAGGCAGTGTTTATATGTATATATGTATGTACAATATATGCAGTACATACACGCACATTGTTTAAAAAAATCCATATGTACGATATACGCATTCATTTTGGTAGTGCCACTTTTGTCAATAGTTCACCCTTTTATTGTTTATTTATTTTTACAAACAATCTATACAATTGAAGTGTCCCGGGCAACATAATGATAAGTCAAATTTTTCAAATTGTTTAGCAGAGCAATTTTGTTTGATACCACAGCATCCCATACTAAACAACAAGGTGATTATTTATATTATGCTACCAATTTCTGAAAAATCGCTAGAAATAGTACTGAGGGAAAGTTTGATGTAATAAATACTGGAAAAAAATCCATCTTTATTATATGTATATGTATATTTTTCTTAGGTATGCACCACGTTCTAAATCCACGCAGGTATTGCAACCAGGGTAAACAATGATATTCACGGGAAGCATACGTCGTCGCTAGGCGGCGTATGTTCACAGAGCTAACACATGTCGCCGTAGGCAGCTTTAACATACGCTGCCGGTAGGTGGCGTATGTTACACCAGGGCAATCATCTGGTTTTTTGGAATACGCAAATGTGATTATTTGGAAAAGTATGGCCTATCAGTTATCACTATGTTGCTCAGAATCCTTCAATTTTAATCTACAAATTTCAATGTTCATCACAATTAAAAATCGTCTATTTTTCGACGAGTTACGCCAAATGTCTCTCCAACTGTTGTGTGTTCTTTACAAATAAAAATTTACATTATATTGCTTATTATAATATTGCTTATATTTCAATAAATTTCTTATTTTAAATAGATATATTGGGTGGCTCAAAATTACTTTATCTATTTGTGTTTCCTGTAATCTTAGAATGATATGTAATAAATGAACTGTCTAAACGGTGACAGAAAGTACGATTCGTGGAAATTAGTTTTATTTTAGACATTTTGTAGGGCTGTCTGAAGAATGAAATGTATGCCAATAACATGTCAAACCATGTAGTATTCGATATGATTCAGCTGCATTATATCCTGAAAGTTTGGGAGATTAAATGAAAAATTCCATGAAATATACAGATTTTTGCGAACAAAAAAGGGATGATTATTCAGCTGATATTACTTTTCACATGTGATGTAAAAATTCCCGCAATCATACTTTCTGTCACCGTTTAGATAATTTAGTAATTACACTTTGTTCTCAAGTTAATGAAAAGAGAAAATAAATAGTTGAGGTAATTTTTGACATCTTGTATTTGTACAGTATACTGATGATGATCATAAATTTAATTTTTTCACACACGTTTAGAAGAGGTGGAGAGTTTAGAAGAGATGTAAAATATTACTTAAATTTGTGTGATTAAAATCCAGTTTGTTTCTGTCTGTTTGTGCAGCCATGCATCAAATACGATAGACAGCTGGAACTTCACGAGACTCGATATCTAACCTAAGTTGGAATGTTTGTTTGAATGTTTGTTTGAATGTTTTTATTACATGTGAAAAACACAAAATACAGGCAAAGAAGAAAATATATAATAAATGTGGGATGATTGTGACTATCACATGAAAATGGAGCACTAACGGCATGGCCTTTTACAAGTGCACCGGCTCTCGGTCACTCAAGATGATTATGATTCGCCTTCTCGATAATACCGAGAAAGGAATTATCCATGTTAAACGTTTTATTGAAAAGCTGACAAATGCATCTAATGTACACTGTTGTTTGCCAGAGGGTTGTTATAAATGAATTATGGCTTATTGTTTACAATTGTCACAATTACTGGTTATGATCATTCATTTAATGAGGAAGTGAATTGTGGTGGAAGGAGGATGAGAAAGTTCCGATTGTAAGCACCCAAAAGACCAACTTAATGTGGAGCAACTTACTTATCGAAAATAAGCAACCTAGAATATGTCTTAATTTATGTACGAGATTGGTATCACCCAGTGCGGTAACTCATGGTGTCAACCCTTGATCAGTGGCTATAAAAACGTTATTCGAATTGTCATGCGCATTAGAAAAGTCAACACGTATAGCATTTTTTGGCGACACCACATATAGCGCTAAAATGTTATTTGATAATGAGGAATATAAGCTAAAATCCACTTAATTGCATCACATGATTTAATAAATTTACCATGAATTTAACTTAGTTTCTAAAGTAAACACTATAGCTTTCCTGTAAAACACAACAAATAGCTACAGCTTTGCAGTGCTTTTCTGCCGAGCACCGTGCATTGCTACAGCTTTTGAACGCTTTTCAGGATAACACTTTGTACAGTTAACTGACGAATATCTTAGCCAATGTAAAGTAAATAAAATTTAACAGCATACAATATGTTTTTAGCGTGTCATATGTTAATAGAGTGCATTTAACGCTTACGAAAAATGGTTTTGTGTTTATAATGACAACGATATTTTTAGGAAAAACAATAAATTCTTGTTGAAAAACTGTACGATGATGATTGCTGATTGGCCAATTCCTCTCAGTACTTAATATTTGTATCAATACTTTAGGAGAATTATTCGATATTGGTATCGATATCTGCTCAAATGGCAACGTGTCATCTATCACCTCAATAGCCATTGGTTGATCATTATACTCAACCGGGAAGATTTAAAGATGTTATTTTAATTTCGAATGAATTCTTATATTGTTCTCTTGCATTTTTATTGTGTATTTAATAGTAGTTTTAGAAAGTATAAAATTAACTTTCTTTTAGTTGTTGTTTCCAACCTGTGGTTCAAACCGTTCAGGAGATATTCATATTTTAAACAGGTGCAAAATATTTTGGTTCACCCTGTATAAGGTAAATGAAAAAAAAAATCCCCTTATCATTATTGACGGATTTACTTCTAGTCGAGTTTAAAGGAGCTCTAATGAGTATTCTACTGGACTTTGATTTAGTAATTAATGCAATTCATCACAAATGATTTTTCAGATAAAATAAGTCATTAAAACCCTATGACTAACTACACAGGTAACAACTTTATCAAGAAATCGAAGTTTTTATCAAATAAAAATATTTGATTTAACCAATCAACACAGTGCACTGTAATGTCAAGTAAAACTTTCAGTTGCATAAAAACAGTTTCTTGAGTACAGAAGATTAATAATAGTAAGATTTTACTCGCACTAAACATTAAAGTTTATAAAATTTACACTACAATAAAGAAAAATTCATTTTAGTGTAAACTTGACAGATTTCTGTGACAAAAATTGACAGAATTATCCAATATTCTTGACTTTTTATATTCTACATTTTACTGTAAAGTTTCACCACAATCGTAAGTCCTTCACGCTCGTCTTATCTGATTCAAATGCACACACTAGTCTTGAAATATGAAGAATAGTCTAAGTCAATAAAATTAACCCAGCCAATATTTTTGTGTGGTGCTTGCACAAGCAGGCAAACAAGCAAACAGACACACCTTTGTAAACACCATTCTTAGAAATTCAACTTTTGCAAAACTAACCCATGGTTTCTTAAATTTGTGAGTACCCCTTTCCCTCTAACTGCTACGTACGAATTAAAATAATATCACGTGTTCATTAGCTTGCATAATAAATAAAACAGCAAAACAAACATTGTAAAGTAGCCTTTTAGAATGCAATGAATTTTTTGAAACTTTAAAACTTCAATAACTGTGCTTTCATTGGCGGGTACCATTGTCTTTAAAACCCTTTTTACACGTTTCATATTAGTTTCATTTCACACGTGAGTTTGTGATTGAGCTGGAAATTGAACGTATATTGACATTTGAAGACGTTTAAAATTGTATAGTCTAATGTGACAAAAATTGCAGAAATCGAAAATCGGAATTACTTAAAACTCGCATAAATCGAATATCGAATAACTGAAAGATCCCAAAATCTAAATTTTCGCATAAAACGAAACGTTTTCTTAAAAATCATTTTCAATGTATACTTGGTATTTTAATGGTTTTCATTTTTGGACTAGTTGACATCTTCATTTTAATTTTCAAGACATAAAAGTAATAGTAGCGTATACTGTAGTTATTTTTTTAGGTGAAAAAATGTCTTATTTCCTTATATTATAGAAAATTTAATTATCTATATTTTCAACAAAAAGAAACAAATTCGTGGTTTTGTGAATAACATTTAATGAGTTTTGACCAGTACTTCTACTTGACTAACACTTCTATATTTTTTTTTGTCATTATTCTTATATAGCCTAAAGTTTTTGTCACATTTTTTTGTACACATACATTTTTAGTTGGTTTCTCTTTTTTAACCAACTTCACGCTTTAATGCTTTTATTTTTACCCCATTAGTGTGCTATCCCTTCATCTTTCAACATGTCGTCGATAACGTCTCATTGCACGTAACCTCGGTAACGGTAACACCGCTCTACTTACTCA
>JAQIWH010002465.1:0-24418 GCA_034695005.1 Cryptops parisi | reverse complement strand
TAAATTACGCGTTGCAAATATTAGTACCCTTATATGCTTTTACAATAAGCAGTCAATTACACTATTTCACACCATGTCGTGCAAAAAAAGATAGATTATTCGTCGATAAGCAACGGATAATCGATGGTTACATTTTATCTTATGTTTGGCTGATGGAAAGAGATAGATCTTATTATGAGTATTTAAAATTATTTTCGTAACTGAAATTCTTGCTTTACTATTTACAATTTTCTAAGTCGATACAAGTTTTCCTTTATTTATATACACCACTTTTATTATCCCCTATTCCTACTATTTTTGTCCTGTCTTTTTTTATCTTTATTTCATTTTCCCCTACCGTACAGTTTATCGTTTTTTCGTGAATTGCCATTTAAGTGGATCGAAAGTCACCGTTGAATAAGAGCAACGATGGGAAAAATGAAACAAAAAAATACGGTTTTTTTTTATTTTATTCACTTTTTTATATACAGTATATACACTTTTGTATAAATATATATATATTTTTAAAAAAAAAAGTGAAGATAGATGAGAGAAATGAAATTTTAAAACTCGGAAAATGTGGCGGTAGGAATTAGGTGTAACAGCATTGTAACGGTTTTGCTCAACAACTGTGCAATATAGTCTTTCGGGGGGTTCGAAATGGACGAGAAAAAACGTGGCTCGCATAGTAAATCTGTAAGCCTATCTAAAATTAAAGAGAAACATTAAAGCTTCATTAGAGGCTTTCACACGCCAACATGCACTGTACATGAGCTAACGGAAGCTGCGAGCGAAACCTAATGAGAAATTCATGTTGTTAGTAACGGATAGTTAATACCCCCTGAGAACATTGTAGGATTTACTAACTCTGTTCGCGTTTGCACATTGCCCAAATCTATATAGGGAACTTGAAGAATTCGAGAACATTTTGGTTTTATAAAAATTTATGAAAGTTGACACGAACTTCGCATAAATCGAAATTTGCACGAACCACATGTTTTTTTGTGGTGTTAATTGAAATTATTTTGTTATGCCATGCAGTTATATGTCTTTCTATTCGCTTTATACTAGCTTCATGTGGGTGAGTGAGAGAGCTGGGAATTAAACGTACACTGCCATCTACAGGTGTTTATTTGCATATACTATATAGTTCAATATACCAAAAATTGCATAAATCGTTGTTTCGTTCATTTTTTGATATGGATTATACAGTTGTTCTCACGTTTGTATCCAAATTGTGAATAAAAAATAAAATAAAGTGAAAACTGCATAAATCGTTATCCGTATAAATACAATGTAACAAAAATCGCATAAATCGAATAAAAAATTGCAGGAATCGAAAATAAAAAGTATCCTTAAAAATCATTTTAATGAACTTACCATCTAAATACAAGACTTGTGGCCTTTTGACACACGCAAGTTTTGATGTGGCACTTCGAGCAATTGATAGACAACTTCGACGTCAGCTTTCTGACCAACCAATGAATACTGGTGAATACTGGTTGAAAAGAAGCTGACGCCACATTTATCACAAATTTCTTGAATTGCCAAACCGAAACTTTCGTTTGTCGAGAAGACTTTTGATTTAAGCGAGTTTCTTATAGGCAATTTTGGTTTTATGCAACAAAAGCCATTCGGTCAGATTTTAATTATACATAGGAAAAATTGGCTATTATGTGATTTTGAGCGGTGTGGTACAAAGTGAGCGTTGTAGTTTTCCCACTTCGTGAAAACATTTACGGTCTATGCGATTTTTGCATTATTGAGAAGTTTGAAATGAACGTAACCTTCGCATAAATCGAGAATTCCCTGATCGAAGTGTACATTTTACTGTTATATGAAATTGTCAAGTAATGGGGGGGGGGGATTTAAATAATAAAACTTTCATTAAATGTTGTTTTTATTCAAGAAAAATTCGCTACTATGCGATTTCGTCAGTGGCTCACAATGGTCTGAACGCTGCAGTTTTTGTTGGAATTTGGGATACTTGATTTTGGAGAGACGCTATGCGAGAGTATAACAGACTTAAACTTCGCATAAATCGAGTATTACCTGTATTCTTTTATACGTACAATAAATAAAATGAATAAAAATATACCTAAAATTCCGAGGCATGTCATTTAGTATAGAGGTTTTTCATATTTGAAATACGTAATTTGTGTACTAATGGTTGGTTACGTTTTGAAAGTTAATAGTTTTCTTTAGAACCGTTTCGATTCAATCTTTCGATGGTTCGAAAAGGCAAATGCGACAAGTCATTTTGGTGTCAAATGCATTTTGTGTCGCGTTGATCCAATTTCGTAACGGTTGATACGACGCATGCGCTTGATACTAATTTGGGCGACGAACTCGCTTCAAATTGTTTGTACAATTGAATAATGATGAAACTTGGAGATTGGTTCGAAAATATATTAAAACAAACGATAAATACAGCAACTTAATCTTTTTTTCCTTTGTACTCCATATTCATGAAAACACAACCGTTTTAAAAATTATATAATATTTTCCACTTCTCCGATCTCTATCTACCACGAAACGTTTCACCATGACATTTCAACCCATTGTGGTTTTTATTACACATTCTCAATGACAATAGACTATATTGGTCGACTTTAGTTCAGTAGAAAATGTTGACGTTCGAAAGATGCGACACATCATCAGCTAATTTGAGTTTGAGCTCATTTTCGCTCATGAACTTCGTCACGCCCATCAACTTTAGGCACAAACACAGCGTTTTTAAAGTAGCTGCTGACGCAGATAAGAACAAAAAAAGAAAAGTGTCGCCTTGGATTTGTCGTGCATTTAGAGTAATGAATTAGCGCTGCCTCTCTTAAATTCTCGCTACGTGCTTCACTTTGCTCGCATTGTTCTTGATTGCTCTCACGAAACGTTAAGCCTGTGCAATTCATATTCATGAACAACTTGCTACCAGTGGCAACAAGAAGGACGAAAAACGTATGTTGCTAAAAAAGGGGCCGGTAGTAAGCAAGCTTGTTTATATTGAACCAACAACATACATTCATATTAGTCAGCAGATTGTTGGGTAAGAGACGCGTTAGGACTCGTTAAACGCCAACGTTTGAAATATTACTTCTTTGTTTTTCGGGGGGGTCCATCTTTTGGTGGTTTGTAAAGAGCCTGGATGGCCGAAATGCAACATGGGAAAGGAAAGTAACGAATTTCGCTTTAATTCAGTTCCCGAAGGGAATCCAACTAATGTAAGTTGAAAGAATTTATTGTCAGTTCTCCCCTCCTAACTGTGTGCTATTGTGAAGATGTGAATCTTTAAAGAGAAACGTTTATGCAAAATGCACTGCTTTTTCTCGAGTTTTCCAAACTTGTTCGCTTCAGAGCAGAAATGGATGATTTTTAGCAAAAGTAGACATACTTCAATAGGCATAAACGCGAAACGCGCGAAGCATACTGTAGAGTCGATCAAATATTTACTATACCACAAGGTAATGCATTTACGCTTGTCTTCATTATTTTACAAGGCACTGAATCATTAATTTCTTCTATTATTTATAAAACATTGTAGTAAATTGTACAAAGTATGCGATGAAGTTTAAACTTTATTAGCACGTTGTACGACATCATCAGTTAGCACTACCGTGAACGTTTTATTGTCTTTTGAAATCATCACTTTTGTGTCTATTTTACTTGCTGTCAACCTTACGTCTTAAATATTTTTTCTTCAACTCAATTTACTTGATTATGCATTTTCAATTGATCCTTATCATAATTTACAAGCATTGTCATTTTCCAAAAAAAACAAACAAAAAATACCGTTTTTATAATTTTTAATTTAAATCGAATCATTCAACAGTTATAAATGAATTATTCGTGAACTGATTTATTTATCCGTTGAGAGATTTTTATTGAGTACTATAAACTATATACTTTTTATAATATTTTTATTTTGTGTAAATGTCACTACATGTTTGAAATAATTTTTTTAAATTCTCTGATTTTGAAATGTTTTATTGAGATCTCAATTATAATTCATATTAAAATCGTCATATTTTGACCATGTGGATTCAGTTTGAGGTCTGACACCACGGGGGCAGGTTTTCTCGGGGTTTTTCCGTTTCTTCCTGCATCATGAAACTCTGCCCCACGTTTATCATCCTCATCTCATCATCATTTCTGTATTTCTAATTTCAATAAAGTTTGAGGGCCAAATGACATAACTGTAAAGCCAGTCGGTGCCCTCGTTAAACTTCAAGTACCACCCTACCTGTCATATTTTGTAAAAAAGTCAAAAATTGCATCGTGATAAAATGAATGGTCTCATTTTTAAATTTTTAAATTTTTGTTTATTTAACCTACTCTGAGGTCGAAATGGTTTCACATCTTTAAGTTCTTTTTTTTTTTGGTAAGTTTCCAATTACCTACAAACTTGAAATTTTGAACATAGGCTGGGGTCGTCAGACATTTTATTGTATCAAATATGGACGGGTCGTAGTCCAGTCAATTTTGAGATTTTGTCACACGAAGGGTTATTTTTCTCGAAAAGCAGTGCTGAAGATATACTTACATTTTAAGCCACCATACACATTGCTGTACACAAAGAAAAATGCATTTATTTGATGTATAGTTTACTTTATAAGTAAGCAACCATTCATTGTTGACAATGAAACCGATCCATCTAAATAGGATAGGATAGGATTTTTATTTCATTCCCACTGGAATTGACTACAAAAATAATACACAGAAAAACAACTAATGAATAAAAGGAAATAAAGCCAGTTTTATCAAACCCAACAAGGGAAAGATTAGGTTAGGTTAGGTGAATTAACACTTAAGATGTTTCAGCCAAAAAAATATACGTCCACATTTTTTAAAATAATTATAAAATATATATAAATTTCAGGGATGATGATGTTGTAAAAGAGGTTATCAAAAACCGCAGTTGTTTTTTTTTTTGAAATTATTTGTTCTGTTTAACATGATTTTTTTTTACGTATTAATTAAAATAAATTGCAACTTTGATACTAAAACGTAGATTTTTGCTGTTTAATCTTGTACTCCACCGTCAAACTAGGAAGCCTGAGATTTTCGAATGAAAATTGCTTTTTGAACATATCCTTAATTGAAAGTTAATCTCTTGGGGTGTATGGATGAGAAACGTTCACTTGCCGTTGTAGTCTTTCTCGTGGAAAAATAAGCAACGGTAATTCGAAAGAGCCACGGGGGTTGAGGAACAACAAGACAGCAGTGGTATCAGTTTCCGACCCAATCTTCCCTTACTAGTACTACTGTCATTGCTCCAGGCTACTGCCTGCTGTTGTCGTGGAGTTTCTAGTAAATAGGGACTTGGGATTTTCTCCTGGCGACTGACTCGAAAGTCCGGATGACTTCGGGCAAGTCGTGTGGAAATTTCGACACTGATTGGTTGAACGGAACAACGGACTTTACCCTTCTGCATTTTCTATGCCATCACTTCAATCTAATGGACATGGGTCTTTTATGAAGAATTTGTCCCAATTCTTCGATTTTCTTCGATGATACTATACTTTCTACTCGCGCTCTTTCTCTCTCTCTCTCTCTCTCTTTACTACCAATCTGTCTTTTGCTCGAGGAAAGTCATTAAATCAGCGAGGAAAGTCCTTTTGTTTAAGTTGGCGACGAAGTTGAAAAGAATGAATTGTCATGTAATTGGCAATCTTTTCTCAATGAGTTTTCTGATAGGATGCCTGGGTTTTTTCTTTGGTTGAAAGTTCTGGGTTTCTTTTTTATTATTTTATAGCTATTACAATTTTTATAAAGGTGATGAATTTTCCTTTTTTTTCTTTCAATGAATTGAGACATTTGTTTGAAGAAAGTGATACGTATAAAAAATTTCTATTATAAATCATGCAATAAAAATAAAATTTCTATTATAAACCATGGAATAAAAATAAACAAAAAATTCATAATAATTAAATAAATTTACGAAATGTTTGAGAAAATTAAAATGTAGCCTACGTAGATTAGTAAACGAAATAATTACAAAGTTGAATGATTTATTGTAAAGAAAACAATTCGCGTCAAATTGTTCAAGTGGGTTAAAAATAATATTTTCCCTCTTGGCACGCAATTATTGATGTAGAAATTCGAGCTATTTGTAGACAACTGTTACAATTGGACTACTGGACAATTATCTCCTAAAGAAAACTAGTTGGCAACAAATTCACAGTTTCCACAAATTGCTTGAATTGCTACACAAAAAATTGCATGTGTCAGGTAGCCTTTATATTAAGTTAAAATATTATTAACATTTTTTAATAAAAAACATACTTTTGCTAAAATAGTAACATTAAATGTTTTAGCTATACTGTATACAGGGTGAGTCACCTAACGTGACACATCCAAATATTATGAAAACTAAGCATGTGACGAACAAATTTGTTTGCAAACATTGTTTGCATTTGAGAGGACTTTGCAATGGTGCCATTTTCTTATTGACCTTGAAATTAATTTTTACGAAAATCAAATGCTACATCGAAAACCATGAGTCGTAGCTATCAAGTCATATTTAGAAACCTGTAGTTACAAGGCCATTTAGTCAGAATTCACACTTTTGTTTAATTGATTTCCAACAATGCAACCGGAATACTAATTGATACAACAATAGACAGTAAAAGGCACTTTGCCCCTACAACAACTTCTGTGCAAGTCATCCATGCTATCCAATGGAGTTATTTAAGTTCTCATGCATATTTTAATTCGTATTAAAATTAACCACTCAACATAACTGAAATAACTCTACTGAATAACATGGGTGAACTAGGACAGGCAAACAATGTTTGTTTGACACATTGGTTCGTCACATGCTTTGTTTAATTGGATGTGTCACGTTAGGTGACATACTCTGTATATTAACACATTTACAATATTTTATTTTTTTATTAATCACAGTTTAATGACAACTAACATGTAGTTAATCATTGACATTTTTAGAAAAAAATTAAAATATGTATGTTATCTTGTGAAAATTATTATTTAATTTTAAATTTCGTTTTATTCTCACCTTTTGGCATTAAATCTCATTTTTTGAAAAAATAAATAAATGTAAAAAAAAAATCGCCAATTTTTTTTGTAATTTTTTGTTATTTCACGAAACGTTCACTTTTGATTGCTTCTTATTTCACATCGTTTTCGATTTAGCTCAGGTTTTGCTAGAAGATGATATGAAGAAAGTGGTTTAGTGGTAAAAGTAGTAGAAGAGAAAAAATAGAGGAAAACGTTTGTTGCTTTATCGCGCAGCAAAAGATTGGATTGCACACTACCAAGGTTAAAGAACGTCGATTAGGAAAAAAAACCCGCTTATGAAGGGTTGATTAATACGAAGCCGGAGACGATATTATTTAATCTAGCGTGTGGTATAAAGATTTTTTGAAGGTGCCACCCGTGGTTGTGGAACCGCAAAGAAAGTTGATACGAAAAAGTTTTTTAAAGTTCAAAATTTCCAGCCGTTGACTAGTGAGAAAGAGATGAAACTACCTGGGAGTCGCCATAAAACAGATGATTTGGTCTCGAAATAAATCTATATTTGAAAACGTAGTTTGAGACAGAAAAGAGAGCTTGGACCAGTGGAAGAAAAATTTCATTTTCAACTTAAGATTGATTGTTATTTGCAGAGTTGACTTCTATTTGTTGTGTAGTCGTGTCTTAGGTTGTTTGAAGATGTCATCATTTTTTTTTTTGGTGAATTTTTTTTTAACATATTTTTTTTTATATCTTTGCCACTACTGCGTTCATATTGCACGAGGTCCCTGGAGTGGAAATATCTTCATCTGCGAAGAAAAAAGCAATGAAATGAAGTCCATAAGCTCCTGCCACCAGACTTTATATTTTCTTATTGAGTTTCTTCGCCCCCTCAGTATCGACATTTTGCACTCAGCGTGTCTACAGAACCGGAATTTACGCTTTTTACCACTCTTTTTTTTTCCACATCCTCAAATCTGTACCATAGGGTAACGTAAACGAAACTGGCTTGCTAAAACTTAATTTTTTTTTCGGGTTTATGTTTTTGTCTTTAAGTTTATTTTAATACACAGTAATAAATGGATAATCTTCAAGACGATGACATTACCAATTATTGACATTTTTCATGCTTTTTGACGTTTATTTTTTCGTTATCAAATAACCATAAATTAGTCAATCTACAAAGTTTTGTTATATTTTTCAAAAAATATAAATTTTTATGTTCTAGAGTCTTCTCATCTTTGGTAATACACAATTTTCATCTTTGGTACTCTTTAGTCAATCTGTGAAATTAAACATTTTTATAGAAATTTGTCAATTTTTACGTATTTCTTTAGAAATGTTTAAGCCAGAGTTCGTTCTATTGCATATCTTTCTGTAATCTAAAATTTACATACCACAAACAAAAATGTCTAATATGTTTTTAATATATTTTCTTATAATAATATAGTTTTGTAACAATATAGTAAAATTTGTGAAATAATTTATAAAAATGATTTTAGCTGAAATTTAATTTTTAATACAGTTGAAAGTAAAGTTTTACTATATTCTTTGGTGCTAATGTTCTATTCTGGAAATTGAAAAACACTTCAAATATTTCTTACTTTTTCTTGAAATGTCTAATGTTTGGTTTCTTCCATTGCATATCTTCGCATTATTTTGTTATTTCCTTATCGAAAAGCAAGAAATTCTGAAAGCTCCACATTTTGTTATACTATAAGTCTCTTTTTATAGTATAACAGTACAATAATTTGTGTATTAATAATTTTTTTAAAATGTTATTTCAGCTAAAATTACGTTTTTAAGTTGGCTGAAAGTCGCGTTTTCATAATATTTTTGTGGTATTGTGTCACGATTCTTGAAACTATAAAATATATTTAAATATACACATTAGGTTATATTTCTATGTACGTTGTTTTGAAATGTTGTAGTTGTTGTTTATTGCAGTTGAAATAACCAATATATGTACAAAAGGAAGGCTAAACTAATGAAATATGGTGATACAGTTTGCTGTCAAATTCTTTCAACATCTTATTATTTAGTGTATGATTAATTGATGCATATTTACGAATTCTGAAAAGTTGGTGTCTATGTCTAAAGGTTGTTCGATTGCATATTTTGTATTTTATTTTAAAATTTTACATCCCATTGGGATAATGAATACCATATACAGTGAGAAAAAGCATTTCTTGATGTAAACAAATCACTTTAACCAAGACCATACAGAGTATAATATAATAAGTGTAGTTTTTATTTTTTTATCGAAAAACGAGAAGTTCGTTTTTCTGCATTTTGTTGAATTATCACATCCATTATAATAGTAATGTACAAACTTAATGTGCATTATTTAACCTATTATAAAATTTTAGACAATGTGAAATAATATTTAAAACTGGTGATTTCAGTGAATATTTTTTTTTTAACGAAAATCCTAATTTGGTTAAAAATCACATTTTTGTAATGCCGTATCTTTGGTACTACTTTGCCAATGTTAAACCAAGAACAGCTTACATATATATCGTATGGTTTGCATATTTTCTTTGAAATGTCTATGAGATGGCTTGTTTCATTCATTACTTATTATCCTCAAAAGGAAGAACGTTTGAATGATGGTCTACTAGCACATCACCATTATTACCGCTTCACACTACCAGCTGCAATATCTGACAAGTGTAGAGGCAGTGCTTATTTAAATTTTATGCCCCACGTCTTGATGCCTACGCCTCGTGCTACACATCGTGGAAGGGGTTTTAAAGGCTTTGAATACTGTATGTCGAGTATCCAGTGAACTCCATCAGTGTGGGACGAAAAACTTCCTTTATGGTTTCCTTTGGCACACCACTTTTTTTATTCCTCTCTTTCATATCACTTTTCCGCGGGATTTCATTTCTCTTTTCTGCCATTTTTTTCTCGTTTTGCTCCTCTATTCATTTTAGTTTGCAAGAACGTGGGGTTCTTTGCACCCCCTTTTTTTTTCTTTACTGGTTTTGCATTTTATTTTTTTTTTTGGTTCGGCCTAGTTCAACTATTTAGTTTTCTTCGGGTCGAAGTTTTCAGCGTTTGATGAAATAAGTGGGAAAGGTGGAACCTCTGAAATACGCTCGTCACGCACAAACTGCCAACTGGAAATCGAAGAATCGATTGCATCCCCAGAGCTGGAAGACGACACTAGGGAATCACCTTCAACCCCTTTCTTATAAAGGAATAAAAAAACACACAATAGATTTTTTCTTTCCCCCCCACATCTTGCACCTGCACCAACCCCCAACTCCTCCTGAATGTCAACACACCTGTCATTATGTTGCCACTGCGATTGAAAGTTTCAATAAAAAAAAAAACCGATAGTTTTTATTATTTTAGTCTCCTTTTATATACTTTATTTTTTAACTGTTAGCTTGGTTTTGATATGTAGATTAAATTTATTGAGAAAAAAATGGGTAACGTGGCTATTTAGGTCAATTGAATAATCGATTGACGCTATTTTTCGACAAAAATTGGAAAAAATAGTGTATTTTTCCGATTCTTTCTTATTAAAGACACATCTGCTCGAGAATGGTAGAAACAACAGTTGCTGTACGTTATGATTGGTATAGTGCAACTGGTAATTTATCAAGATTGAGTTAATATACAAGATTTTGGTATAAAGTAGAATCTCCATTTTTCCGACTGAAGTGGAACCGATTCACATTTAGATGATTGAAACGTCAACTAAATACGGAAGTTTTGTATTCGAAAAGGAATTACTGTCAATCAATTTATACAACTCTTTTAACAAGTAAACAATACTTCCCCCTTACCTTTAACGTGAAGTAACACGGCTAAACACTTTCATGCATAGTTTGTTATTTTGTCTTTGCAAGTACAATTGGAAATAATTTACTTTTTATACGCTTCATATTAGATTCACTTGTGAGTGAATTTGTGAGTGAGTAACTGAGTAAGCGAGCTAGAAATTCAACGTATACAGCTATCTATTGACGTTTATAATAATATACTGTATAGTCTAATAAATCAAAAACCGCATGCAGAAATCGAAAATGGAATTCCACAAAACTCGCATAAATCGAATATCGAATCACTAAAAAATCGGATGAATGTAAATTGGCATTATTCTTAAAAGGCATTTTTAATATACTTGTTTATTCTTAATTACTTTTTTGATTTACTTTTTCAAGTTTTATTTTTATTTTATATCTTTGTAAAAAGTGCAACTATACTTTATGAAAATTGTGACTTCAATTAAACCGTATGCTGAATTAACCAGATAAAATACACGATTTATGCCACGACATGGACATGTCGAATAAATCAAAATGTCGGATAATCAAAGTTTGGTTATTTGAGACTTTCACTGAAAATGCAAAATGATAATATATTTTGATATCTAAATATCGATAAATGATCGATGTGAACATCCGTCAATTCTAAATTGATTTATTGGTTGTGTACCAAGTTATCTGTAGATTTAAACTCGCGTATTCACGAAGCCGTTGTCATCATGTATATTTAGTCTTATACTATTGTCAATCGCATAAAAGTAAAATCTACAGATTAATATCTTATTTGTACTCGTCTGCATGATACAAGAAATCTCCGACTTGTGCGAGTTACAAGCGGTATATACTATTTTGTAATACGACAAAAAAAATACATGTCAAATACGTGCAAAAAATATGTACAGCATATGCAAGAAAATGTCGATACTTATTATGCGATATTGTGCGGAGGCGCACAATTGATAACTTTTGCACCTAAATTTTCTTCCATAATCTGTGCACTATGTTTGGCGATAATTGACGATAATCTAGCCTTTACGCTAGAATTTTTAGCTATTTCATTTTATGAGAATTTCATTATCTGAGATTTTGAATTTATTCAATCTTGAATCGATAAAAATATATAAAAATTGATACAACAATAGACTGTAAAAGGTATGTATGCTGCCTCTACAACAACTTCTCTGCAGCTGCTGCTGTTCCACTGCATAGAAGGAGTGACTTGCGGCAAAACTGTTGCAGCATACTTTTTACTCTCTATTGTTGTATAAATTTTTATTTCGGTTGCATTGTTGGAAATAAATTAAACCAAAGTGGATTCTGATTAAATGGAGTAGTTGCTACAGCTTTCTAAATATGACTTGTTACCTACGACGCATTGTAACAATGGGATTTTCGTGAAAATTAATTTCAAGGTCAATGAAAATAGCACAATTGGAAAGGAGTGTGGGTAGGAGGGGGCCTCTTATAGGGCCCCCTTATACACAAACAATATTTGCTTGACATTTGTTTGTCCCATGCTTTGTTGTCATAATATTTGGTTGTGTCACAAGACTCACTCTGTATATAGTTTACTACTTACTTAATGTACCACCTCATTACGTGATTAACCCTTCATTGATGCATCACTTATCAGAGTATAAAACCGATCCATTTAAATAAACACAACTTATTTCATCCAACAAGTTATATTTTCACGGATTTGTTTTAGTAATTACGAAGTTGTGAAAGAGGTTATCAAAACGTAGTTTTTTTAAATTACTCGTTAAGTATTAGAAATCTAAGGCTACATAACTTTTTCATACTTTGACATGTGTAAAATTAAGATTTTTTTTGACATGATGTACTAGTAATGGTTTAGAGATAATCAGTGCCGGCCATTTTAATCATTGGAAATTTTACCATTAAATTGAAACCTCTGTTGCTTATCATTTCTTGATAGCTAGACAATGATTTGCGATCCGCGAAGGCCATTCTGACAGAATTAATAATTTTATCCGAGTTCACAGCGAAAGAAGTTATTTCCTCCGATATGAATTTTGATAGGGTTTCGAAAATTGCATTTTCGACTTGTTGATGTTTTTAAATCTAATCTTGTTGCTCAGTAATTATGAGCGTTTCTTGTTATTAATACCACTACATATGCTAGTTCCGGCTTGGTTCTTCTCCATTTGGCAGTAACATTATCAGTTCGATCGGTTTATCGATCATTTGCCGACCAAGGAAGAACAGCAAGAAATTGAAGAAAGCCTTATTTAATTGTTCCATTCACTTGTTATGCTAACAGCCATGCAAAAGCAATCGATAAGAAAACAATAACAAAAGTGCTTTGTACTATTTTTATACCTCTAAGAAATTGTTAGGTCTTCTTTGGTGTTCAGTAACTTTTGGTGTTTGAGAAGTAAACATTATATATAACTATTGTATCTTTGGCGATGCTATAGGCCTACAGAATTTATTATACAGTATAGCTTTAGTTATTTATTAAATTGTCATTCAAATACTAAACAAAATAATGTTGTGAAATTTAGAATTATAGCCAGTATGTTACATTTGTACAATAAAAACGAGTTAAAATTACAAAAACTAGAGTTTTTATAAAAATTTATAGAAATAATAAAAATCAGCCATGAACATTCAACCCTCACAAATCGCGATTTATCTAGATTATTAACGTGGTATTATATTTTAGATTTTAGGTTTATAAGAAACACTGCATTTAGTGTTTTCATGTATAAAAAAATGTAAGTGATATAAAACTGAAAAACAGTAGTAAGAGTAGTGTTGTTATTAGGAGGGTGCAAACCACCGGATAACACCACCAGAGAAGGTGTTAACCAAAATGACTGTACAATGTTTTAGAAGAATTTTTTTTTAACTAAAAAATATCCCTGTAGTTAGTTATCACTACAAAAACATTTATCGTAAGCATGGTTTCAATGTAGTGTAACAATATTTTAATTCTGCGAACATTTTATTTGTTTTATATTTACATCAGTATTCGCCAGATAGCTGTAGTTATGCGCGGTGTTATGCTGAAAAGCCTTCAAGAGTTGAATCAATTCGCTGTGTTATACAGGAAAGCTCAAATGTTTACAGTACTTTGAAAATTAAATTAACTTCGTGGTGAATCAGTGATTGAATCCCGTAATAAAAAAAATGGACTCTGTATTTCTCATTAATTTCTTTAATAGCATTCTAGCAATAATATCTGGTGACACCAAAGGGATGTTACACATGTTAAACCTTCTAATGTGCATGCATACCACACTATGATTCTTCGAATGACGCTTTTATAGCTCCTGACCAAGGGTTGACACCATGCGTTACCGAACTGGGTGACACCAACCCTACTGAGCGCAACAGAGTGATATTCAGCTTAACTTTGTTTAGATTAAAAACGAGTTGAATTTAAATTTTTAATAAAATAAGCAAAAATGAAGCTTTGTTAAAATCGAAAATAAAATAAAATTTTAGCTGATATACCCGGCGTTGCAGGGGTAAATGATTTAAATTTAATACAATAGACACCCCTTAGTCTCAATTGCACCTAAAGTGTAACTGTGTCAAATTTAGTCCTGATCAGTCAAAAGGTCTAAAGATGTATGGCAAACACACAAATTAATTTTTTTATATAGGGCCTACTTATATTAGCGATAAAACAACTTTAAATCTGAGCACAATCCTGAAATTACTATAACCCAAGCTAAAAAATGTTGATACAAATTTTATATTAGTGTTGGATATAATTTTTTGGTACTTTCCGGTTATAGCGGGGCCCGTCTGATGTTGCTATTTGCTTGTACTTATGGGTTTATTTTGCAAGTTAGGTTAGAGTTACGGTAAGAAAAACAAAGAAACGTATTGAATGTGTGATTTTGTCTTGTTTCCTAACCTAACCTGCAAAATAAACACATAACCAAGTACAAGCAAGTAACATCAAACGGGCCCCGCTATAACCGGAAAGTACCAATTTTTTTTTGTATTTTAATTTGTTTTTTCATAAAAAAGAACAAAAATATAAGATTTCCTAATTATTTTAAGAAGAATAAGTCTGTTGGAAATTAAATTTTGGTTTTGGTGATTTTTTTTGTGTTTTAAATTACTTCGCCATATTAGCTGTTAATTCCGTTTTAAAAATAAATTACCATTAATGAAATAGGGTAATTGCATATTCAAAAGTTTTCGTTGTGCTAATGAAAGTCGGAGGAATAAAAGCTGAATTATACTACACTGAATTATAATATTTTTGGAATATTTTATCCTCAAGTTGAAATTTCTAGTAACGAGTTTAATCACTTTGTTAGATGTAGGTTAAAATACGAAAAATTGTCAATGTATCCTAACCAATATCGTTTAAGTATATTATGACATTTTCATCAAAATTTTAAAATTCCAAAATGCAGTGTACTATTATAAAATTTCATAAAAACATTAATTTTGGTTTTAGAATTATTGAATTAAAAAAAAAATTTACCTATAATAATTTGCTATGTTAGTGACATCCGATTATAAACTTCATTGGCTCAGAGCACCACCCAATCAGTGTAAACAACGCGAAATTTAAAAGTTAGTGTTTTCAAAGTAAATCGAATAGAGAGCATTCGACAGGCTTTTTAAGCTATCTGCTCGTCGATTGACGGTTTTTTTACTAGTATATTAATATTACACTCAACAACAGCAAAATAATGAAAAAACATTGCAAAATGTAACAAATGATTAGAATATTGATATTTTTTGTATCTTCTTGTCATCACTTTAAATAATGCTTTTAAAGTTTTATTTTCATAATTAAAGGCTTGCCCGGAATAACGTTGCATGTAACGATTCATAGTTTTGAGTAAATCGCAAAAGAAGTATTCAGCAACACATTGATTGTCACTTATTAGGTGACCAACTTCAAAGTGATATATGTATGTTTCAGGCAGTTATGAGTTTGTCTATTGGCGGCACTAGCTAGGCCCATATATGAGGCACATTTTTCTATAATAATCTCAATATTGACTTTTTGTAACATACAACGTTATTCCGGGCAAGCCTTCAAGTATATTGTTCTTATTTCAACATTATGTTTTGTTCCTATGGGATGTAGACAAAAAAATAATAATAAGACTTAAATTAAAAACCGAAATAGAAATTCGTGAACACTATAAGTATATAACACAAGGTAATAAATACATGATGGTAACTGTACATTGTACTGTACTACACAACAAGTACAACAAGTATTACATGTGATTTAACAGTATACAATAAAGAATAGCAGTATGCAATACAATAAATTCACGGTCTAAGTATTAGGTTTCGTTATAAAGCATAATATAAATATAAAATATCTAATTTTTTTGAAAATACGTTACATAACTATAAAATTATATAATATTGTGGACTAAATTATCGTAAAATTAAAGGGGCAACACATTCGTATCATATGAACTAGCATCACCATTTTCAGCTTTCGGTATTGAAGTGGAACAAAAGTTGATTTGGGTATACAATGTCCGCAAGGGTTAGTTAAACTGTACGAACGGTACAATGGAGGAAGTTAGTGTTTTCACTGGTGGTCAGTGGAAAATGCGATCACGTGACTTGACCATAGAAAGAACTCCAGAGGCCAATTAACTGGCCAGTAAGCGCATTAGCGAGGAGTGAACAACTTTCTGGTCAATGTGTAGTGAAGGCAGGCCTTTCACTGTTACAACCTGCCTCAATTTGGTTTAGATGCCATTTTGGGTCAATATACGTTTGACTAACCACAGATTTTGTAATGGGGAGAAAAACTTATAAAAAAAAGGAGTCGATGCAGAAAATTGGGATTTTTATTAAGAGTGCACAGTCAATGTTGGGAAATGTCTTTAGCAGATTGAAAAAGTTTCTCTTACTTGAAAAAGCTTTTAAGAGGTTCCAATAGGTTTTAGCTCAATGAAAGAAATGTTTGAGTTGTATGAGAAATTAAGGAAAGCGTGGGATCAAGTCACAATTTCGTATAGGGAGCTTAGTTGGATTTTTATTGAACCATTATTGGCTTTATTAATTAACAATTTAATGTTTGAAGTCACGTTAAATTTCGTATTCTGTGCATAAAATTTATGCATTTTTCAATAATAAATTATCCGTTTGTTTCACAATAAGTTTCTCTTAAAGTTGATCATCCTGAAATAAAACATATTTCGAGGCCACATCCTTATTTTTAAAAATAAATTTTAAAAAGTTAATTGTTGCATAACATTCGAAATCATCTTTTAATATTACCCGTGTACACATTAAAAATTGTGTAACGTCATGTTCAATTATGTTTGTCTGTCAACTGAAACATAATTGAACATGACATTTTTTGAACCTGAAACATGTTTCGAAATTAAAAAGTATATTCAGTAAATCCATTTTGAGTGACAAATGTATCATCATCTCAATAATACTACATTTGTTCGCTCTCCACAAAAAGCTAATTTCCTAACAACCATCTTGAAATAAAACATGTTTCGTGGTCAAGGGGAACTTTATTTTTGGTCTCTCGTAACAAACGATAATATGTACACCGGAAATCATGTTATAACAATGACGTAACTTTATGATGAAACCACATTTTTAATAATATAGGGTGTCCACAATGAAATCTAAACATTTCACTTACATACAGCTTAAAAGAAAATATGTATATTATATAACCATAACTGAAAATGCAAGCAAACATACTGTATAAGAGTTTCATAAAATACGACGTGAGTAGACATCCACATGGGCGTCTATGGTGGCGTGAAGAATATCTAGGCGGTAGTCTAACTCACGCCATGTATTCAGCATATTTTACCCAAGTCGAAAATTTTTCAGAAACAATTAAAATATTTAAATTAGTGTTAGAATGCCTCACATTTAAGATGTTTTCATAGTTTGATATAATTTGAACAAAAATGAACGAAAAAAACAAACGTCTTTCTTCATGCACTTGTTCAGCAACCATACCACATGACTCAACTCCCCATTTTGAAAAATAACTAACTGCAGCGCCACTGTGGTTCTGACACTTACTATAAAATTCTCACGTAAGCTGTATAAGTTTCTGCTTTCGTTTTACCAAGAATCATATTTGTATAACCTATGAAAATTGGAGTGTTTAGATCGTATTGTGGACACCCTGTATAATTGAAGATTGTAGGAATTAAAGTCAAAAGAAAAAAAAATCAAAAACAAGAAAATGAAAAAAAAAGTAAAAAAGTCGTAAAAAATACACGAAAAAGTTAAAACAAAGAATTAAAAAACAATGGACAAAAATTTAAAAATTATTTGTTGACGTCATTTTTGCATCATTCTTGTTTTGACTTGTGTTTCTTTGACTTTGTTACCTACAATCTAATTGAAGCACCGAAGAAGAGTCGTGAAGAATGTAACCTCGAAACATGTTTTCTTATTTGAAATAATAATTTGCAATAAATAATAATAGGATGATGTACTAACAAAATACACTTTCTTTAAATAATTAGGGGTTTTTTTATGTTTCAGTTTACTATTATTATTATGACCTGGTTCGGAATAATAAAATTAAAAACTGAATTCAATATCAATGTCACCGTTTTTATTGTTGTTTTGTTTGGGTTTCGTGTTATGTTTATTGATAACGGTTTTCTTTCATCAAACCAATTCAACAAAGTAGTTGCTTTCAAGTTATTTTAATTTTTTTTTTTGCTCCAAAAATATTTTTATTTTTTTATTGGTAAAGTTGAAACCGTTAAAATAATCGTTATTGGCAAACGCTCTTTACAAATAACAAGTAAAATATAAAGATGCGATTTCTGAATTTAATCAAGCAAAGGCGAATCGATGATATATTTTTTGGTCGTACAGTATTATATAATTACATTATACATGTACGTGTAAAGTAAATTTTTTTTTTCAAACTTTTTATATATAAATGATTTACTTTTACATTTAGAAAATTTCAAACATGAAATTAAAAGCAAACATTGTAAAAAATATTATGTATTTGTTATTTTTAAAAATTTGTAGTGTACTCATTATGCCAACAACATTTTGTTTTATTATAATTTCAATTATTTTTATTATATTATTTATTTTGGTAATTTCTGATTAGCCGAGAAAGCCTCTTGTCGCGCGCTATGATGATGTTTTAACTAACCTAAACTATTGTTATCGGCATAAAGGCAAAAGTTAAGTCAGTGTTAATCATATAAGACACCAAATTTTATACATAGACTGTAGTTTAGGTTAGTTAAGTACAACATCACGCCAAACCACTAGCGCCACAAACCGGTTCTTTCGATTGATCAAAAAGTATCTTTTATACATTTCTATTATAAAAATTATATAAAATTTATCACTATTTAATGTATAATTTTTCTAAAGTTCCACATAATGTACCAACTTTTTATTATTATGATCACTTTATTCCTACTAACACTACTTTAAATACTAAAAAACTGCGATGGATCTTTAATTAACAACACGTGACTAAATGTAATTAAGCTTAAAGATAAACAACTAAAAATTAAATCTTAACCAAAAATAAAAAAGAAACAACAACAAAACTCAATACATTTCCTCCAACGAGAAAGCGTGCATTCGAAATAACCATCTTATTTTTTTATCTTTTACATTTTTATTGAAAACCCTAGGAAAATCGATAAATACCTTTTTTTAACGCTTTGTAACAGTCGAGTACAGGACGTATATAAAAAATTGTACGTTTTCGTTTCGTACGTTGTTAAGGCGACGAAAACATGGTTGGATAATAGAAGCTTAAAGAAAACCAATTTTATACACTCATACTCATGGGCGTGTGTGTGTGTATATTGTGTATAGACTGTGTATATTGTTATTCATTATGTTGTTTTTCTTAACGTGACTATTTCATTAATTATACTGCTGTATCAATCAAAAAGTAGTATAGGGTCACCATTGATAAACCTAAGAAATATGTTACAGCATTTTGTATAAAGGACAAATCATTGTAATTTTTTGTTTGTTTGCTTGCTGTTTGTTTTTGTTGTTAAAAATGTATTATAAAATTTAAATTTGAAAAAAGCGAGTAGTTTTTTTAAACAATTTTTGTGCTAAAGTTAGAATTCGTTTGATGTTTACATAAAAATATGGATTATATATGAGGGTTGGGCTTCAATGTATAAAAAATGTATGAAGGTTGTACCATCACTTCCATTTATAATTTATTAAAATGCCGATTCTAGTAAAAGCTGCAGAATTTATGATGGTTCATAGTGTTCTTTTTAATAAAAAAACATGAATGTACTTTTTATATATATATATTTTTTTTGCTTTTCCTGTTTGTTGAAAAAACTGGGATACAAAAAAATAATTTAAAAAAAAATGTAATTTCACTAAGTACAAAAACACTAGAAATAAAAAAAAAAATATTAATCATTCTGTAATAAACTTGAAAAACTACAAAATATTTTTTAATGTTATTAAACTAATAATAAAATTCATTCAAAAATTCGAATAATTTTACGTAACTTAAATTTTTTTTTTTTGTATAAAACTAATCGTTAAATAAGGTATCTTCTATAACAATTCATTTTGTTTGTGCAGTTCAAGGATGTGCGTGCGCATTGAGAAATGTAAAAGAGTGGCTTTTCTCCTCTTCCCTTTTGCTTCACCCCCTGCACACGGGTAAGAAAACTGGGGTAAAGAAATGAGGGTCCAGAGCAGCTTCGAATTAGCAGCCTGTCTAATTCAAATTTAACGATTTAACTTTTAACTTTATTGCAAAACAATATGAGTAAAAATATTAAATCACTGTAACGAATGTTGCGAAGCAACATGAGTTAAAATTGCATAACAATAACTAAAATAACTAAAACTGCATAATAACTAAAACGTTCGCGCCATTTTGACAGGCCATATACTAGTTTGTAAAAAGTACACGTCTACTTTACATTTTAGTTTTTATCTCACTGAAAAGTTGTCAATTTTGTTTTGAAATTAGAAAAAATATTGAAATGCAAAAAAGTTGCGAAATAACACATAAAACGGAGATTTAAAATTAAACTATGATAATTTCGCTAAGAGGCATCTGCTGTGGCGCAAGTGGCTAAGCCTAGTGCTGGTCTGGTTAGATGAAACAAACAGAAACTTATTATTTATATGATAAATTGAAAGTTTTCCCAGAATAACTTTGCAAGCGCCAAAAATTTAATATTGAGATTATTATGGAAAAACGTGTCTCACATGGGCCTAGCTATTGCCGCCAACAGACAAACTTAAACTTACCTAAAACAAACATACATTATATCACTTTGACCTTAGTTACCTAATTTATGACAATCAATGTGTTGCCGAATACTTCTTTTGTTATTTACTCAAACCTTCAACTATTAAGTGGTATTTTTTAATTAATTTAAACTGTACCCATCGACACACGTTTAAATCATTTATTTATTTTATTTGTCTATTTCGGTTCTGAGAGAAACAAAAAATTACAATTTTATTGCAATTATATAAAAACAACACCAAGCACTAGCGTCACAAGCGGTGTCTCTCGGCAAACGGAGAAATACCCTAATCGTATATTTCACATCTCAACTTTTATGTTTACCTTTTTTTTAAAAACAAAAACAAATGTAATACAAAACTGAAACGTAAAACCGAATTTTTTGGGATTAAAAAAAAATTTGGGAAGGATAACCAAAAAAAAGTATACTGTATATATATAAAAAAATAAGATTTCTTTTGTCTGCCTGGAAATGGTTTTCAATGTCCCTAAGTCGTTCCAACGGTTGAAGACGACTTTTATTTTGCATAGAAATAATTCTTGAGCTCGACATCCACGTGTCCTTCACGGCACCACCTCATGTTTGGCATCCACGTTGTATACATAGTAACGAAGACCATAACGTTTGGGAAGCGTCCCTAGTCGCATGCAAATTGTTACTTAAATCATTTCGATTCGTGCCAAACCCATCCAATGGGATGTCTCACCCAAACCACCATATGTGGGTTTTTAGGGGGTAACAAAGGTAGATAAAAGTTGGACTAAAACAATTGGGGTTTTCTTTCCAAAATGTATATATATATATAAAAAAAGAACCCAAAGATTGAATATTGTGTCTGGAAATGTTTTTGCATCTGCTAATGAATTCGTAAAAAAGAATGGATTCAAAATGGTGGTCGAACTTTATATAAAAGTCGTTTGGTTTTTTTGCAAATTGAAGAATAAAAGTGCTTACTGTGTTTTGGTTTCCGGTTGAATGTTCATCATTTGATGAAACTTTATTCTTTTTATGTTGGTGTTGAAGATGGTAGTTTTTTTTTTCATTAAAGTGAGTTTCATATTAAGTGGTTTTAGAATAAATTATGAAACTGGGTGATATCATGCATGAAAAGCAGAGAAAATTTGAATTTTTAGAAAGGTTTTTATTTTTATTTTTTTGTACGAAATTGTCATACCAACTGAAAATATCTACTTGTGGGTTTTCTTTCATATGTTAACAGTTTTTAAGTCTTCAACAATAATAAAAATGTTATATTGTCATATGAAAGCTTTAGAAATGAACACCATGGTAGTTTTTTTTTTTATGTATGTTTGAATATTTAAATTTGGGTTTTGATAAAACACGTGTACAGTGGTTAAAACAAATTAGAACAAATTTTTATGCTTTACTTGTGAGTGAGTGATCTGGGAATTGAAGGTATACTGCCAGTCACAGACGTTTATGATAGTCTATTTTATAGTCCAATGGTCCAAAAATCGCATAAAGTGAGAACCGCATAAATCGAAAACTGCATAGGCTTAAGTCCAATAAAAAAAAACCGCATAGATCGAAACGAAAATTGCAGAAATCAAGAATTACTCAAAACTTGCATAAATCGAATGTCACATGACTCAAAGATCGCATGAGTCGAAAATTCGCATAAATTTACATTCACATAAATCGAAACTTGCCGAAATAGAAAACGAAATTATTCAAACCTCGCATAAATTTAAATTTACATAAAATGAATTTTACGCTATATACAGTATATAAAGCGTATTCTTAAAAAGTATTTTTAATGTACTTGTTATTTTAAAAACATAGGAAAAAGACATCGACACGTTTCTGATAGAATGTTACACTTTATAGTCTGTCAAAATAATTTGCACATTAATATAAGAAATCCGCATAAATTGAAGTCATCCTACACAAATTACTTTAAAGATAACTTTAATCCTAAAACTGACACGAAACCGATTTTGTTTGATTGTTGCTTTATTAATTCTTACCAAAGACTTTTCACAAATCTTAAGCACATAAATGAACTTGCATCATAAGTCGATGACATTCTATATAATAAACTTTCAACTTCAGAAAACGACATTTCTATCTCAAATAGACACGAAAACGTTCCAGTTAGGTTGTCGCTCCACTAAGTCTCTCGAAGGACTTTTCAGATCTTCTTAATTAGAACTGTTAGGACACATTTTCTGGAGCGGAACTTGTTAGTGAAGAATGGGGATTTTCCTTACCCACCAAACAAAAAAAAAACCCAAAAACCCTACCCCCCTAGATTTTGGTAATACTGGAAGAAACGGAAGTTTAGGGGTAAAGGATGGGTAAGGGGGTAAAGGAAATGAATTTGTGGGTGGGTGTTTTGTGTGAGATTTACGAGAACAGGTGACGGTGGCGTTGTTGCATTGTGATTGCGGCTGCGTCGAGTGAAGTTAGTCCCAAAGCGCTGCTTGGTGTTGTTTGGTGATGCATCATGTAAAAGAGAGAGAGAGAGAGAGAGATTGGCACGATTTACTGCTGCTCCCAGACCTTGCATTAATTGCTCGTGACTTGGTGCTGGCCCAAGCAACGTTACCCTAATGATGACATTACCTTGCAAACGGTGAAGAAGCTCTTCCAACTCATCTTCAAATATTCCCCCGAGTCCTTCATGGTAGGTTTACTTTACTTGTAGGGTGTTTTTTTTTATTTTAAAGGGGGTTCCTTTTTTGTTTTTTTTTTGGTAAAGCAGGGAGTTGACGATGGTACGTGTCTTTCTTGCTTTGTTCTTGTTCCATTATTTTTTTTTTGGTTTTGTTGTTGGCGCATAAACAGGGTATAGTGTGGTTTTTTTTTGAGGGGTCTTGTTGGTGAAGAAATATCAAGGGAGATCTAAGAAAAAGACACAAGAAAAGTACGTTTGTGTACTTTTTTGGTTTTTTTTTTTTTTTTTTGGTAAGGTAATACGAAAAAGTCAACATTTTATGGAAAAAGTCCGAATGTTGGGAAAAGTTCAACAGTGAAAGAATAAGACGACTTACAGAAATATGTTAAAGTGAAAAAAAAATCTAATCAAATCAAACACATAATTGTCTAAGATTTGATTCAAGTGAAGCTAAGACTATATCTCGTCAAATCGGCCGAATTGGCACTTTTGTCGGACAATCATCTCAAAGTTTTGCAGGTGGATTTTGACAAAATTTTAGATATATACTAATTAGCAAGTGCAAATGTGCACCAAACATTTGAGTTGGCCTACGGTCCTACAAGACACTGTTACCTGGTCAATGAAATACATACAGTAAGCTAAAATTTGACAACAAACAGCTATTAAAAAGTTATAACAATCAACAAATGTAAATGATTAATAAAAAAATAAACCAAATGTAAATAAGTATTCAAAAAAAATTTCTAAAAAAAGGCTTTTATTTCCAAATATAATTTTTCATTGTTACAATTCATATTAACAGTGCAGTA